>JBCAUA010766750.1:3274-29688 GCA_038406235.1 Peronia verruculata | reverse complement strand
CATGTTGCCGACCACGATCTAAACGATGCAGATCTAGATCTAGATTCATTCTGGGATCTTCCACTCAAAAGTCTGGGTGAATGCTGACGACCTGCTTAGCTTACGAATACATGTCTTTACACGTACGTCATTGGACAGAGGACGACGGTCTGCCCATAACTATATTATAACGCGCGTCATCATGTTAACCAACTGCTTACTTTATGTATAGTAAACAGAAATTGTTCGAGACATTTCTTTTTGTTGTCATTTTTTCGATGTTTGTCTTTCTTACAATTGACGGAAACAACTTGAAGTAGGACCTACAGTTATTAAAAAGATGATATTAATTTTTCCATTGTGTCATCTGAGGGAGTTTACTCAAGGGACATAACATGCCAGAATCTAAAACCCTGAATTACGACCCCCCTCTCATGCGACCTGATTATGCCTACATTTTCCCAAGTCGTTATTAAGGGGTTCCACTTTATTTGAATCCACATTTGTCATGTGTGTCTCTGGCTCCAGTACTCTTTTATACATATGTTTTATTGCAGTGAAAGATTTCATGTTGAGTGTTTTGCCTGCTCAAGATATTTTTAATGGTATATAGGACATTTACTGCAATTTGAGGTAGGCCTGCGTTTATACATGAAAAATGTTTTGTTTTTAGTCAAGATTTTTATTACTGTGGAGCACACTTAAACCAAAATTTTAGGGACCAGATATATTTGTTATTGTTTTGGTTTAAGCATATTTAAGTTTATCCAGACTGATAGATTCTGTTGTGGAAGTTGTCAGAAGAGGGGAACAAACTTTGTAAGGTCAAATTTCAATATGTAACTAATCGTGTGGGTCGTGTGAAACTATAATGTACCGTAACATCATGCCGCATCAGACAACACTCATCATGATGCTTGGATGACGTGTTGCCCATCTCGTCTCATCATCACAATGCATAATTTAGATTTCACAGACAATGCGCACTTGCTTTACTGATGCAATTCTCCCATCCCTTACCCCTCTCCATCTTCATCAGCTGCTGGTGGCCTCATGCCTGACAATGAGAGAACAGCCTGTTGGTATTAAACATGCTTGATTAAGAATAGCTCGCTGGCTTCCACTAAAATCAAAGTCATTGTTCTTGGTTCAGCCCATGGCGTATGGGAAGGAGAACATTCAGTTCAGCCAGCAAGGCCCGCTATCTTTATGGGAATCATGGGGGTCACATTCCTGTCGTCTAGGTAGGCAGCGCGGCCACTGGCTGAGCTGATTTATAGTGCCTACAATTGACTGAAGTGTGCAGATCTTGAGACCCTACGTTACTTGCATTGCTTTCTTATTCTTCAAGAAAAACGTCACTACAGCCCTGTGTAATTTTTATCTCTGGATCTTTATTGCTAATGCGATAATTGTTTACAATAAACACCCTTTGTTGGATCATTATTTTTCATCAAGTTATAGGCATAGGTTGATTTGAATATCAGATATATTTAATTTGACATAGTTATTTTAAACACATCCATACATAGAATCATCAATAAGGACATAAGATCACTAAAATTAAGCTGATACAAACTTTCTTTTTTTTCTGCAGTAGGTATGATTTTTCACAGAGCCTAAAACCCAACATCTCCTGTATGACAATCAATTATCTTAATTTTTCATACAGTCCAACTGTTTTACAGTGTTTATATACATTTTACAAATATACTTTTTCCAAAACAACACAACCACACAATTCATCTTGAAAGAAAATAAGATATATGACAACATGTATAGTAACAAAACTGTTTTTTGATATATCTGTTTTTTGTTGTTTTTTTTCCTCTGGCATTTCTGCTCTTAATTGATGTGGAACTTTGACAAGGTGACTGTTTATAATAAAACAAATGTGTTTTTTGTTAGACTTGAATGTTGGACTGTGGGATCTTTTACAGTGTATTTTTCATGTTTTTTAAAGAACTGACCTGTTTCAGATTTTGTATTGACAGAATAACCTGTATGTAAACCCTCTATTATGATGCCTTGTCTGAAACTCTTCACATTAAAATTTATATCTGTATAAAGCTTGTGATCTTGACTTTTTAGCGACGAAGTTGTATTTAGAATGTTATTCAATACAATTCAGTTAGGACACATAAAACAAAAAGTAAAAATTTAGCCCAGGGACATACATTACGCTGTCCCCCAAGTGCAGCTAAGCGTGATGGGGCCAAGATGCATGGTTGGCTTGGCTAGGGCAGGAGATTAAGCGATACGCTATGATCTGCCATGGTTATAAAGACCACTACTAACCACCAATTTTCATTTCCCGGTAGTGAGGTGTGCATCAGTGATCGGATCATAACATTTCACATAGCACAGTACATGTAATAAAATAAGTGTTCTTTTGCTCTTAATGATAGATGATTATATCACCCTTAATTTGAAGATATTCACATGGAAAGTAAACCATTACATTTTCAGATAGTCAATTTTAGTGACACTTTTCAAAAATTTATAGCACAGAGATGAATAGTCATAGAAAGTTTGTAATTTCACAAGTGATAGTGGGATGATTTAGTTTTGGCAGACAACAAATATCTGATCTCTAGGGCTTACACAAAGACAATGACTCATGCTTTGAAATGATGCCAAAATAAGGTCATGATGACATGTAGCTAGCAGCCGAGTATTCCGCTTGACCACTGCTGTCCAGGCAGGTAGAAGGCTGGTTTATGGATTCACCTGAGTTGCACACTTTACTACTAGAATGTGACGCCATGACCGGTGTTCCCATGAATGTTGACTTGGTTCATAGCTAGTCCATTAACAAAGAGTAAAAGACAGGAGAAAAAAAAAAAAAGCGGATTAATTTTTCTTTCAGTTCACCTGTGTTTTCATTTTAGTCATTCTTGGTTTTAAGTGTGTTCCACTGTATATTGTCATCATTGGAATGCATGATTTGTTATTATTTTGCTGCATTACAAGAAAGTAGAATTTTTACATAAATTTTTTTAAGCAATGGTAGTAGATAATGTTGAAAGACACAACTCCTACATTTTATGTACTTACAGAGTATGGGAGACCAAGAGCTGGCACTGGGAAGTCTGGTCACAGCTTGGTGCACGTTGCAAGGTAAACAGGGTCATAACCTGTTGTTTTAAGCTATCTCTAAATGGACAGTATGTTGACAAGCTATTTATCACAATCTTTGTTTTATTATGCAATGATTCCACAGTCACTCATCCACCATTAGGATATGGGAGTAAAAAGGACAAAACAGCTCACACTGTCAAATTTTTGTTTAGGTTTGAATGAGGTCTTGGCTATTCATCTTTGAGAAACTGCTTGTTTTAGTCTCAGTTTCAGAAGATGTGTTTGAAAGTTTTATTGTCAATTTTTTTGTGTGATTTTTTCATTTAATTGTTTGTTTGTTTATTTGTTGGTAGATGTGGGGATCACGATGATGAAAGTGGTTATGAAAATGATTACGCCGAACATAGGGGCCATGTTAATGGTCCTCAAACCAAATGATTTGCTTTCTGCTTCTACTATTGTCTGTTTGATATTGTCATAGGCTGCTTGTTGGAGTCCTGATGGGACTGTCTTGGTGTTTGCCTTGGAGGGAGAGGCATCACTCTATGCTGTGAGGTTCACAGAGGGTGTTGGAAAAAGCAGTGGTTGTCTCAGTGCTGCAAGTACCTCTGTGATGCTGGCTGACCTGTCACCTGTGGTTATCTCTGTGGCTTCAGGAGAGGATATCAAGTAAGGTTTCTGCCGTCTCTAACCATTTCGTCAGTCTACCTTGAATATGAGAATATAGAATAATTTGTTGTAGAGGTGCAGTTCTTGAAATGAGTTTAATCTGCACAGTTTGTTTCAGATAGTGTTAATTAACATTTAAAAATCAGAGATCTTGTATCACAGATAAGTGATTGTTGCATGCCCGCTCTCATTGCAATAATTGATAATGAAGTCAAATTTACTATAACACTCAGTGTTATAGAGGTTTGCAATGCTTAACCCTGAGAAGGAATCTATCATTTTTTTGTTTACATGTTCTTTTAGAAATTCATGTGCTGATTAATTAGTGAGCTTGTTTTATATTTTCAGGGTTGGCGGTGAGATCAAGAGTATTGTATGGGATGATACAGGAGAGAGACTGGCCATTTTGTTCGAACGTACGTTAATTTATTGTCATTATTATTATTATTGTTGTTATTATTATTATTACTTTTGTTTTTGTCTTGTTTTTCTTATATCCCTGAACTACAGGGGTTACATTTATGATTTCAAATGGACGTTTTTTTAGTGTTGTATAGCTTAGATATTGCCCTTGGTCCATATTTGTATTCAGTTTTATTATGGAAGTGTCCATGGAAGATTTGGTGAGCTAACCTAACTATATCTCTTGTTTGTTTCTTTCTTTTGGTCATTTCAAAAAGAGAACAGAAACTTCACTTAGAGGAACAGTAATTTTCTTTGTGCTTTACTCTGGTAATTAATCATGTCTTCGTGACTTAATCATGGCACATCTATTGTGTTGCTTTTTTTTTCTTTTACAGCCAATGAACTGGGCAATAATACTCTTGTGGCAGTGTTCAAATCAACCATCCATCCTGTCCTGGAACTTTTACCAGGGTAAAGAAAATTTAGCTTGTTAATTCCCACCATACTGACACAACCATTCTCATCATTATAATGATAACTTTGGTATTGGTGTCTTCTAGGAATGATAACATAGAGTACAGATTGGAAATTGATCGGTCAGATGCTTACACTTGACATTTTTCAGTTAATTCTCTTCACATATGTTATGAATGAGGGAATAATTAGAATCAAAAGTGAACTCATTCCTGATGGACAAACGGGATACTTCTTTGATTGTTATGCTTAACTTGATAACTCAAACCCAAACTCAAGATCTTTCCTTCTATAGGAAGATCACAAGTTTCATTTTCAGCAGAGACAAACAGCTTTGGACTTAAATCTTACTAGAAGAGAACCCACATCTTAAATATAGCCCCGCAACTTAAGGTGTATGGCAAGCGTGTTCACCTCTGTGTTGATATTTGCTTTATGAAACTGAATGTTACTCAAAGAGGACGTATTTTTAATGTGTCATATTATCAAACGTACAATTCAGATCAAGGACAATCGCGAGTTTGTTGTTCAATTGTTGTCACATTTGTAGAATAACGTTAAGGTAATGAGCTTTTTTGGGGTTTATGTACAGATGCATATGCAACAATGTTGTGTGTCAATTTCATATTGATCCATTTAGCAGTTTTCGAGTCAATAAGCCTATTGTGGGTTTTGCTGCAGATTTATAGTATAGAACAGGCCAACGACGTAAAGTTTATGGCAAAGCATGTGCAACGCAGTGTTGATATTTTGGTTGATTAAACTGAATGTTACTCACAGAAAGCATGTTCTGAGCGCATCATACTATCGAAAGTACAATTCGGATCAAGCACCTTTGAGAGTTTAGTATTCAGTTATTGTCAAATGTTAGAACAGTGTCAAAGATAATCATTTTTTTTTTTTTTATGTACATAGAAACACAGATCCATGTGTAGCAATGCTGTGTGCCGAATTTCATATGGATCCATTCAACAGTTTTTGAGTCCATAAGCCTATTGTGGGTTTTGTTGCAGTATAGATTTATAAAGTGGAGATTGATTTCACAAGATTGCATGCTGTACCTTTTAAACAATGAAGCCATATAAAAAAAAAGAAAGCTTTTGTCTCTTTAGTATTTGCTTCCCACATATATCCACCTCTAAACATGTTATCATTATTGCTTTGTTACAGGGGTTTTGTCAAAGGACGATCGGGAGAATCAGCACATCATATAGCCTTTCAGCCAAACTTTCCTAAAGGTGCTCTCCTCAGTGTGGTAAGTATACCACAAACAATAAAGCAACATTGTTTAAGTTATTTTTAAAATAATAAAATAGAGAACAAAAATAAAATTATCAAGATTAAAATAATCTTGAAAATGTAACGGTTTCCAGTGATCTTAGAAATGAAAATCAGAAGAGTTGTAGAATTTTTCTTGCTTATTTTTCTTTTAAAGAGCACCAAAACGTTCATCTGTTGCAAGTGCATAGGAGAGACGGAGGTTCATGATATTATTGGTGAAAAGAAGATATTTCTTTTTAGGATTAAACTATTCATGTTTTAATTTTGTAGGTATCTGATGTGATCCATCTAGCTTCATTTCACTCACATATCATAAATTGGCTAATTGAAGTTTTACTAGAACCCTCAAGTAACCAGAAAAGTTTTAAGTGGTTTCACTATTATATATTGAGAACTCATTTATTATGTCTTGATATTATCACAAGCTATTTTGTGAGAATGATGGTAAGTTTACAATTTTACAATTTGTGTCTTTCTGGTATGCAGGTTTGGTCATCAGGACGACTGGGATACATACCTCTGTATTTTGTGCCTGCCCAAGAGATCCAGCAGCCACATAGCCTCAGGCTTGAGACATGGTCTTCAAATGCAGTCAGGTCTCCTCGAGAAAGATTCTAAAATTGAGACACTGTATCGTTTACATATGTCCTCTTCACTTCTATATGAAGGACAGTTTTGAATGAAATTTTCCTGTTACTTTTATTATAGACAAATTAAAGGTTGTGTAATGAACATTAGTATTGTTATGCTGTGTACAGTAGATATTTTACTGGGGGACAAAGAAAACATGTTCTCACATACCTCAAAAACAGACTCGCAATAATGATGAATGATAAAAACAATATAATGTGAGTATAACATTTAATTTTATTCATTTTCTGTTTTGTTTTTTTTTTTTTCACTGCAAACTATTTGGATGAAAAGATACTTTGATCTTTTTAACAAAGCCCAGATTTTACATCATTAAATTTATGATGATCGTCACGACGGTAACAAAGGCACCTTAAATTCATGATAACTAAATAAGACGGTTGGGATAAAGCATGAACTATGTTCAAATATTTGAATTAGAATTATTGCATCCCATGTAGTTGATTCCACATAGGAGACATCCACATGGAAAAATAAGATTTGGAATGTATTTTTTCAAAATCAAGATTTACGCTTAATAAGAATAATTTGGTGGTGATAAGAAAGAATATTTTTCTTTCTTTTTTATTTTCACACCCTAGCTGCCACCATCCAATACATGTCCAAAGAATTTTTATGTCCATTAAATCTCAAATTGCTCTAAGGTTTCATTGCATATACTATAGGAAATAAGTTCATATAACTATTGCAAAACTTCTAATTCACCACAATCCATCATTTTTCTTAGATTTTAAAAGCCTACAGTCTGTGTGGAGATACAGTATGTAGCTAGGAATTTATCAACAGAGTTAGCTCTATATCTAATTTGGCAAGATTTGTCGTGATTATTCAAGTTAGTAACAAATGGAGCAAACTGTAGTGCCACTTAATGTGGTGCAAAAGAAAATTTTATAGTGGTAGTTAAAAAAAAAAGCACAGAGAAAACCAATAAATACTATTGAAGTGGAGCAGAGTGAGAAAACAATTATATTTGTAATAAAGGGATTTATAATATTTGCAAAACAGCAAATGCATACACTGACATGTATTTTCTAGGTTTTGCTACATATAACTACACAACTATGCCCAAGATTGGAGTCGTCGGGTATTAATTTAGTAAAGTTATTTTCAATCTTTTGAGAAAAATTATTAACAAAAGCAAAGCACCAAAATAAAACTGGCTGAAACATTTAACAAAATAATGGAATCAACAATACAAGTGTCATGTAAACGTAATTTTTTTTTTTTTTTTTATATATATATGTCCCAAAAGGTAACTCTGCTTTGGCATAGGGGAATACTTCCATAATAATTTGAATCTATGCAGTCTTGTACATCAGTTTCAACACTTGATGAATTTTTGTAACATCAGGGTCAGGATCTGTTCTATTTAAGCCAATTAAGGTTTATGTAGACAATTGCATTGTAGTGAAAAGTACGTTATATACCGATGCAGGTATTTCATTCCATTCAGAAATATATATATATTTGTAAACAATGAGCAACAATTCAGCAGTGCAGAGGAACATAGGTAAGAGATACAGATGAAAATAAAATATCACAGACTTAAAACACATGTAAAAAGGTAATGTAAAAAATCTAGATAAATAGAGAAATAAAGAGTAATATAATACTATTCACAGTGTGAAGGCTGTAAAGCCTTGTAGAATCTCTTGCAAGGAAAAAAACAAAGTAAAAGTCTTGGTGATGAAGTACAGTTCAGCACTTAATACTAAGATTAAGAAAAAAAAAGCATTCAGAATTTGTTAAACGCATTCAGAATAATATGTAACATTTGGTGTGAATAAAAATTAATAAAACGACAAACAAATGAGAGAAGATCTATAAGCAGTGTAAATCCATTGACTCTAGCAGCTTGGCACATGAAAATAATAAAAGTGATCTGCATGTATAAAAAATAAAGACCTCATTCGAGATTCTTGCGCACAACTCCAAATTTATGAAACCAATATAATACTGAGAAGATATTCAGTTAATCACACAATTTCAATTAATTTGAAACAAAAAATATCCATATATATATATATATAATAGAGAGACTTCTATCAAGACAAATTCAATTGAACCAACGCTCTTTTTATAGTCATGGTGACTGGGGCAATAACCACTTCAGACTTACAGTGATATTTCGACTATGAAATGTCAATGTGCTACAGTTATTCTTCTTCATCGTTTTGACAGCCCGTTGGTATCAGGCCACCTTGCAAATCTGAAAACACACATTGGTGAACTCCATCCAGATCCTCATCAAGAGTTAAACACAAGATACATGTATGTGTATTGGCTTCTGCGATGGGTATGACAGCAAGATGCATCGGATTTAATGAAAGGTTCAATAAAGAGTACCCTTAATCAGTATGAAAGGCCCTAGAAAGGCCCTAAGAATAACTTTAACTAGCAATAATTGTGAAGTCAACTCTTGATTTATCTAAAATGAAGTATGCACTTAGCATCACTGTTGTCAATAGCTGGCGACCAGACCTGCAGTGCTTAAATATTCAACCTTAATACTAATAATATTCATCCAATCTTTCTTCAAATTGTATGAGTACAAATACATGTATGTGATAAGCAAACTGGGCCAAAACTGATGGACAAATACCAACAATTGATCCAACAGACCTTTCAAAATAAGTGAGGGAAGTTACCTGAGCTTGAAGCTAGTTTATTTCAGTTTTGTTTTGTTTTATGTTCACAGCCTAATAATAAACATATTTGTCCACCTTTGTATCAGCATCAAATGCATCAAGAAGTCTAAGCACAAATAGTTTTCAAAGATTTGGTCCTGCAATGCAAGAGTTAAGAGTGAGAAAGTAAAAAAGAAAAGTATGTTGTATGCGAAACCCAGAGTATCTGGCTGTTCGATATGGCTGGATGATCTAAATTTATACAGAAGCCAGAGGAAAGCAGTTGTGGATCTTCTGATTCTGATAATATCTGCAAATACATGTACAAATAATGTTAACAGGTGACAGCAAAAGGTGAAGCAAAACATGTGACGGTCTTCAGAGATAAAGAGTGGATTCTTTTATTGAATGTTTCAGCCTTTAACTTCCTGACATCCTCTAGATCCCTGACCACACTGGGATCACAACTTCCGTACCTGTCATCCACCTTTCTATACTCACCAAGGAAAATCTACTGTAAACAAATTTTCATAATTTCATTACAAGTTCTGGTCACAGTCACCATCTGGGATTGCTGAATGGGGGTAGTTTTTATTTTAACTCAATCTCTGAGGCCTCAGTGAAACATCAACATCATCATCAGAATAACTTTAAGAAGAACAAATCTTGGCAATAAATAAGCAGAAGAGCATATTCTAGATAAGCATTTTGTCAATGAGAGACTACAAAAGGGATACAAATATTAGATAATATATAAAAAAAAAGGATGACATGAAAGTTCTAAAATTTCTGCTTATTATGTCAAGTTTGATAAATATGCTTAGAAAAAAAGAAAATGAAAAAAGGAAATAAAAAAATGTGTTGTATACATGTACATATATCACAATATTTAAACAAATCAGTAATAAAAAATTATAATATAATATCACAGTCAGGATAAATTCGTGGTATGATACATAAAATACAATACAGATTATCAGTTTTCATTTTGAAGGCCAGTTTTCAATCTAAACTTCAGTCAAGCATTAGTGAAACATATAAAAGGATACCAATAAAGAAGAAAAGGAGCTGAATTTCGATGTCACACATTGTGAAATACTTGAAGACAGCATTAACGAAAGTGTGTTGAAGTTACTGTTTGTCATTGCAAAGGCTTAATATAGAGAGATTTGATGTCATTTGGCAAACAGAGGAAAGATATAATATAAATCACCACAATTTATAGAATATTAACAATGAGATTTTATAGGACCATAATATCATCAATAGTTTTCAAAATTTAAGGCAGGCATGATTTATGTTTAGTCCATACACAAATGATATCAGACAGAGAGAACTCTTCAGGGAGACTAATGTAGTAAATGGGAACATTATCCTTTTGCTCGATACTGTAGGCTGCAGACTGTCCACTATACTTGCCGCCTGTTTCGTTGGAATGAAATGTACATGTGTAATCATTCTCCCTGTAAGAATATAATTACACCATTGTAATGAAAAATAAAGTCACTTACTTTTAGGGAACACAACAGCATTCACGGCTTAACTGTATAAATAGTATAATGATAAGGGAAGAATTACTCTAGCAAAATGGCCATGCCACAAAAGTATATTACCATTCTTGTTCAAAGATGATAGTCTTTGAGAATTCATTGCAGATGAATTTTTCAAACAACTGGTCCAGTTCTAAAACTGAATTGTGCTAAGGAATTCAATGACAAAATATTTTGTGTCTGATTTTTCACAGGTTATCATTGCTTTTCCTAAATCAGTAAAGATTTCCATCTCAAACTGGTCTACATTAACTTGTAACAGTTCAAATACAAATTCATCAGAATACAAAAATCTATTACTAGTATCCTCAACTGTAAAAAATTAGAACAATATCATGTGCAAATGATTAAGTCATTTCCCTGCAGTGTGGTACTAAGAGCATTAATATGATAACAGCATTGCATTTTGTTATACAATATAAAGTATAACATGATTTAGATTTACATGGATATAACTAGATTCACTTTGCATCACATGCAAAAGTTTTCATTCATTCAAGTAATGCATTTAATTTCAAGCTGGACTGTTTCATTTATGTTTGTTATCTATTCAGAGCAGTGTATTATCATGGAAGCAATGAGGGAAAGGAGAGGAATAAATTGTCTTTACTAAAATGACTACTATATGTTGGTGCATGATTGCATTTATCCAGAGTTGGATATTTATTGAGCAAAAAGTGTGAACTGTAAAGATTGCTGAATACCTTTTATAGTATACAAAAAAGTTGTAAAAAAACAGGAGGTGGTCTGCAGGCGGAGGAAAGCATCAACTTGGACTGTCACGATAAAGTACAGTCGATCTACACTCAAAAGGGAAGAGCAATATCTATCGTGAACCAAATGAAGACATTGGGGGTTGTGATGGTCATATGCACATAAACAATTACCTCTCAGCGAGTGGAATCTAACATGCTTCATTCTTACACAGAAAAGAATCGGCATCATGTCACTGTATTTATAGCCTCATGCCACACACCTACAGACACAGGCATTAGCAGTGGCAGGGGACAGGACAGGTAAATGTCCTGAATTGCAGCGATCATAAAAATTAGTCAAGTAGATTATAAGCTTTCTCATTTCACAAAGCCTATCCTATCCTATCCTTTGAGCATGCCACTGGTGAGGGCACCATGGATGATCTCTTCACAAACATCTCCACTAAGCCTACTTTGGATGTAATAATACATTGTCTTGGTCGGCTTTAAAAAGGCAATATATATATGCTTGCCAGGTTAAAAATCAATCTCAAATATTCACTGAAAAAAAAAAGAACAAAAAACAAAATATGTCACAACAGCAAAAAAAGTGATAATCATGCAGCAATTAGAAAAAATGTGGCTGCATGACAAAGTGGAGGCCACATTTTTCACAGATTACAGAGAAACTAGATAGTGGCTACTTAAAATTGCTCAGTAACAAGACGCCCAATGATTCTATCCAGTCTAGTTTTGTAATTACAGTTTAATCATTTTTTTTATACCCATGATTCCAATTCATATGTGTTGTATTGGGTGGTGTCTGATGAAAGCATAGAAAGACTTAATAAATAAACAAAAATCAATAATTAAAAGATATCTCTGAGCATGCCTAATAACAGAATATATTTTATCCTGGATGCACTCCGTCTCTTTAGACATCATATGAAACTGTTTAAAGCTCCAGGATGGTTTTGACGGTACCCTTACCCTGTCTGGAAGCCTCTGAAAATATCATAAGAAAGAAAACCATGAGATAATATCACCGCTTCATTGTTTCAGATATATTTAGAACCACATCTATAAATCAGTGAGGAAAATCCATGCAAAAATTGCTGCATTTGGTATGCACTGTCTAGAGAATGTCTTTGTTTGAGGAGAAAAAAAAAAGCATGTTCCAAACACTGATTTATTGATCTATGGATTTATGGATCTTTTGATATATTAATTTTATTGATCAAATCAAGGACATACCACTATTTATTTGCTTGTGAACAAAAAAATGATTAATTCAACTTTCACAGAATACATGAGTACACAACATGTAAACTCTAATAAACAAAAATCACACTCTCATCCACATCAGATGCTTAGTGAAAATAGAAGTAAATGAGAAATAGTTTTCTTCCTGTTATGCCAGTGTAGCCCTTTATTCAAATCAGCGTTCAACTATTTGAAGCCCATTTATGTTCTGCATATTCAATAAACAAGTGATATCAGATCTGTTTATTTGATTTATTTCACAATTTACTTCCATCCAATGCAATTTACTAACAATCAGAGAATAAACAAAATAGGTACAAAATACTTACTTAATGTTGATATGTGTTGTTGATTTGAAAACAATGGCAAACGGCTTTTCTGTATTTGGCTGGTCCAGGCACACAAGCCCGATATATCTTCCTGCAGGAAGCAAATATCTTACATCCACATCCCAGGAAATCATGAACTTGGATTGACTTCCTTCCAGATGGTGGGGAGAATCATTGTAATTCTCATACAGGTACTGGATATCCAAAGGTAGTGTTCTTCCTGTGTCAAGCTGTGTTAAGAATAAAACGAGCTTCAATCTAGATTTTGAATCCGAGGAAAGAGCTAACACAGTAAATATAACATTATAATGAAAGATAAAAAATTCTGAACTGTTCGATATTGATAATAAATACATTTACTGCCATTTCCTTGTGCCAAATGACCACTTATAACCATGTGCAGGGAACAACAATGCTGACCAACCCCAAGGATTAAAAAAAGAACTACGTGACTCTTGGTCCACTGTGCAATAACTTTTCAATAACTTTTCTTTGATATGTTTATATTTTTTTCAGTTTTGCTACTCCTTTGAATAAATGCAATCTATTCTAGATTTCTGTATGACTCACCAAACAATTGACTTATTGAAAACTTGTCAACAATTAACATGTGGTATTATTTTTGTATTTCCTTTGTCCTACTCACATGGAAAAGTCTGAAACCCACTGGATATTGAGGCTCCACATGAGTCTGCATGATGTGAACCACCAGAGGAACATCACTTCCTACAACACATCCCAATTAAACAAAGAAAAAACAAAATTACTGATTTTTCAGAGCCTTTATGTGTGGGTGAGAACAAAAGTCCTCAAATGTTGGCTCTTCATTGCCCATAAAATTTTGATACAGACACATCATTTTGATACAAACTACATACTGTAGAGAGTTTATATTTCTTTTGAGCAGCATTTTCACATATAAGAAATGAAAAAGAGAGGATTCTCTTGTGAAAGCACTTTACTGCTGAGTTTTAATAGTTTTATTGCTTTATACACACCGAGTGTTTCGTACCTTTACCTGCAGACACAGGCAGCAATATCTCCTTACACCACCAGTTTCCTCCCCACTCCTGGCCCTACACATATAAGCCAGAAATCTCTCCACAAACGTCAGTCAAGAACTTGACGAGGGCATCGAACGCCGAAAATTTGTGTATAAAGCAATAAAACTCAGTAGTAAAGTGCTTTCACAAGAGAATCCTCTCTTTTACATATCTTAAAATTTCAAAGTGACTGACCCAAGATCTAAAGACAGAAATATATTCATGATGCAGTAGACACAAGCCCATGTGTAATTCCACAATACTGAGTGACAATAAGTAGATCAAGAATACAGCTGCAGGAAAAAATTGTGAGAAAGTAAACAATTATTGCCACAATGTTTCATCTTTACAGTAAGAAAAAAAACTATAAAAATGCAAAGATTGTTACTCACAGTGGTCTCCACCTAAGAACCCTCCACCTAAGAGCCTGGTCTGCCTAAGAACCCACCTCTGTGGCGAAACATAATTTTTCCTCTATAATTTACCCCTCTAAGAACCTGCTCTGGGCACTCCCAAATAAAAAAATCCATCTAAGAGCCCGGTGTCGGACTCGGTTACTTATGGTATAATTCAACATCATACTGTCCACTTGAGAGAAATGCACAGTGCTGGATGTAGAGTAAAATAGGGGAAGGAGGTGGAGGGAACAGGTAGACAAAGGAGTAGAAGTAATGGTTGATGTATGACAGCATATTCAGGCCACACTGTTGACTAACCCAAAACTGTTGCTTTGTTTGACAACACTTGGGACAGCACCTGTGATTGGCTTTGTGGATAAGAAGGTGTAACTTTAGCCTCTTGACAGGTCAGGTGTTTTGCTACTTTGGTTGGTCTGTAAACATCTGAGTCACTCGTGTGATTATCCGTGGGGTAGCATAGCAATATGTTTTTCAACAATGATACCGTTATGTGAAAACTCTCATGGCGTTCAAGCAGTGGGCAGTATTGATGTAACTATACACTAAAAAGATCAGGAATTGCTACATCTAATTGTAACACACAGAGGGAACAAGGCTGTACTTATTCACATAGATAAATCTTTAACTAACGGTAACGATCAATTGATCATAGTAGTGAAGACAATCTGTGGTCAGATGGGTTGCGTAACTCCTCAATTCGCCTAAGAACCGGTCCACCTGAGAGCCCCCTTTTTTTGTCTCCCAACGACCACAGTATTTCAAATTTAGCTATGTCTAAAATTAATATCTAAGAAAGCAACATACTTCTGTCCAGTTATCAGCTTGAATGACTGTGCTTTTGCATTCACATTACGTAATGTTTGTGAATGCAGAATCATTAATGAAATTGTTTGATCAACTAAAAAGTATATGAAGTGGACACAAAAATTAAGGTTTTACTGACCAGTAGCAGGTATGGTAATCAAATACTGTGGGTTCTGTTGGTACGTCTCTCTGTTGGATACTTGTCCTCCTGCATTGACACCACTGATGAATGCTCCAAACAAAGTCTTTTCAAAAGCTTGAGGCAGAAAAAAAAATTTAAAAATCCAAAGGCATGAGGATTTATTTCAAACTTACGTTTTATGATGCATTCTTACAGTTGGTTCATTCATCCCATTTGTCCCCACACAAGGGTTCTTGTTTTCATAAGTATAAATCCATTTATCCATCAGTCTTTGTATAAATCTGATCATCCAATTACATAACCATCCATCCATAGATCCATCCATCCATAGATCCATCCATAGATCCATCCATCCATCCATCCATCCATCCATCCATCCATCCATCCATCCATCCATCCATCCAAAACCTCCATTTATTCATCCATCATCTCTTTATTATGGGTGACTTCCCAACCTACTGTTTGCCACTACAGCTCTCCATTAAGTAATCGATACTGAAGTGAATGGACTAATTCTCTGTAATCAATACAGCATTCATTGGATTCCTTTCATCCCAATAATAATCAATAACAGACTAAATGGCTTAAAGCTCTAGAATCAATATGAGTTCCATTTCATCTCCTCGTGAGCAAGTGGTACAGTGCCATGGAGAAAAAAAAAAAAAAAACACTGCCACTACTGAAACCAACTTTTCCCTTTCCATTGAAATTTGGCTTTATCTCAAATCACAGAGTATGCATAGATTCTGGAACTGAGACAACAAAACACCAAGAAAGACTTACTAAGATCATAGGTTTTTCCATTTGCCTCCAGGGTTTCCTCATTTTCACAGGACACAAAATTGACATTTCCTGGAATGGGTCTGATTAAAAGGATAAGATTTCATAACTGTCAAACTGATTGTTAGTTCATATACAATGGAGATGCAATTCAAAATAAAACAGTTTATGTATGAAAGGTAACAGTGTCCTGTCAATTTAAAAAATGTTCTACATTTTACAGCTGTTTTACTGTGGCCCAACAATCTGGTCTGCATTATATATATAAACAACAGTGTGAAAGGGTGTGTGATCTCACCCAGACACAGGGCCGGACAGGCTTGAAAACTCAGCCTGGGAGTTTGCCAATTTAACTGGCCCATCTGGGACATAGAAGTCCCTACCGGCCCACAGACCTACCAGCCCACCGGTCCACTGATGCACCAGCCCATCGGGAAACTCCCAAAGTCCCGAGTAGCCAGTCCGGCTCTGTCCAGACAGTTCCCTCATCCAATACATTGCTCAACTGATGATGTGGTACAGAGAGACAATAGTTTAAGAATGTTGGAAGAGGCAGGTTTTCTCGTTTCTTTTAATTTGTTTGTTTTTTGTTTTCTGTGTAACGTTGTTGTTTGTCTGTTTGTCTGTTCATCAGCCACTATACAGGGAAAACTATTGGACAAACAAATCTGAGAATGGGAGAAAAAGATGGGGTTAAAATCACACTAACAATGTTGCAACATTGTATCCTTTTTTACTGCTTCTTCTTCATTCTCATTCACTGTATCTTTTTCACCCTCTATTTTTGTTCTCTTTTTCATTCATCCATTGTGCACACATCTGATTAATCCTCTAAGATTCAGGGAAATGTTTAAACAATGTGACTGTATAGTTTTAAAACAGCATTGAATATAAGCCACTATGAGACTTTTCATATAAACAAAATATTGTTCACTAATGAATGTTTGTACTTCACAGTCATCTTTATATAAAGTACTCAGAAATTAATTTACAATGCAATCCACCTAAAATCATCCCGCTTAAAATGAATTCTTGCTTGAAGCCAACCTCTCTTGAAAAGTACTATGATTTTGCTTTCCTCTATATCTATGCACTGGTAAATGTCAATCTTGTTTGAAGTCAACAGTTTGATTTGCTCCTGGGAGTTGACTTTCACTGGACTTGACTGTATTGATATCTTTATCTCATATGGTATTTGTCACATTGGGTTGTACAGGATTAAGCAGATACTTACTTGATGTTTATAAGTGGGGCAGGACTAAACAGACGAAGAAGGAAGGCTTTCTCTATGCCTGCATCAACTGTTGAGGGTATAGCAATGTAGCGGCCTGGTTTCAGCTTGTGTCTGAATGAAGACTGCAGCTCTGTACTGTAAACATTATTCTTTTTACCTTGAATTTCCAGTGCTGTGCAGCGGCCCCGTGAATCAATCTTGTCTCCCAACACCTGAATAAATTGACATATTAGATTAAGAACTCATCTCAAAAATTTAAAATGAAAGTCAAAATTTGCTTTATAAAGACTGAGCTGTTTCTAGTTCTAGGCCTCTGTAAAAATGAAATGCTCATTTGAAGATCATTATGACTGGCACAAAATCTTCATACACAGATCTATACATATAGGATAAATCCATCTGAATTTTTCACTCCTGATTCAGTTAAATGCGGCAATGGTGTCTTGTGCACCCCAGTTTACTAGTTATTGATTACTTTGATACTAAAGTTTTCATCTTGTGATAACTGCTAACAAAATTTCTACTTTTGAAAATACTTTAATTTCTGCACAACTGTGTGCAATGTGACTGAAATCCAGGTTGGTCCTTGACAAAATAAGAAAATAAAATCAAACATCTCACAGTTTTTAAAAGTCAAGTCAACAGCATACAGAGCAAGCTCAATCTTTTTTCAGCCTAATCCAGCAGGAAAATTGTGTCGCATAAAAAAAGACATTTCATATGAATTTGTTTATTTACTTCAATAGTATATTTTGGGCATTTGAGAAATCTATATAGAATAAACAAAAACCGTTAATAATAAAGGGATGTAGATCAACACTCGTGGAAATTAAGGCTATACAAAATGCTGTTGACAGTTCTGTCCTGAATAAAAATATAAAGACACCCGTCATGGGCACATACTCCAAAAAGAGCCAAAATTATATTCCCTCAAATTTCTGTACAATTGATCAAAACAACTGTTGGATAAACATTCAAATGTGGAGATATTTGAATACCTCTACATACAGAATGTGAAAATAAGTTGATCTCCTTAACCAGCTTTCTGTTGGGTAATGATAAACAGTAAGCTATCTGCCAATTCAAACATTTACAACATATCTAAAGAAGCAAATAAAGTATAAACCAAACCATGATGTAATAATATATATAAAGAAAGTCAAATTCATTACATTTTCATAATCCTTTTCTTTAAAAACAAATGAAAGAAATTTTCAAAGAAAAGTCGGAAATTATGCTTTTCTATAGACACTTTTATTAATTTCTAGAAGATGATCATGTACTGGACCACTGTAAAGTTATGACAACTTTGAAGAACAAAAACATTGAATTTGTTTTCATGAGACTTAAGATAAAAAAATAACAAAGAAATGTTCAAAGATTCTGTCATGGGCTAATGATCTTATAGAAGCAAAGTTTTTTTTACATTTGTTTTTTTAAAAATATATGTGTCATAGTGATTGGTGAATAAAAAAGTAGTTTGATCCAGAAGTTGACTTGTTTTTCAGTCAGTCATCAACCACCGCTTCCTCAGGCTCACTCACTACAGGTGGCTGAGCACTGGCAAAATTAGCAGATGGTGATGTTTTTCTCAAGAGGAACTCCTTATCTGCAGCATCTTCTTGTGTGTTTTCATGGTTTTATAAAGTGGACATGGAATTTTCAACATTCGGTATTTTTATTACATGTCTGAAATGTTCAATCGATAGTTTCTCAATGATACCAATAAAGCACACCCAATTTCTTTATGCCATAAGAAAGAACAGATTTTCCTTCTTGTATTTCTGGTAAGACAGCAAAGAGCACTTGATATGGTGCAAAGCCATAAGCACTAGAATCAAGAGTGGTAAAGCTGGCCATTTTGAAAATGTAGCTGGTGCGTATTATTTCAAACACACAAAACAGCAGTCCAATACAGAACTCGAAAATTACGTTACATAAACAGATTAAAAAGATGGTAAATTTTAGTCTCATGTAATTTTTGTTTGTATAGTTTAACTTCATGGGGAAGAATTATTGTATAAAAAAAAAGTAAATAAATAAAAAGCAAAACAAGAACATCCTGAAATTAGCATAGCACAATGCATGTATGATGAACATTTTTTTTTAGTGCTTTGGACTACCTAATGATATTTATCTCATTGAACAGTATCAGCTGCAGGGTATAAGATGTCCTTGAAAGGGAAACAACTTTCATCGGACACTGTTATTATATTAGCCTTATCCTAATTAAATTTGAAGAAACAGTACAAATTTTCGAAACTTACACGAAATATGTCACATCTGATGGACACATGATCACTTTTTCTCTTTTCAGACATTTGGACAATTTGAACAACAAAAGGAATGCATCCATCTTCCATAAGACCTGAAATAATGTTAAAAAAGAAAAAACAGTAATGAATGAAATACATAGAGATGGCTCAGGAAGAAAAAATAATCTGTCTTGTGCAGTTTGTATTACTGTGATCAACTGTGAGTAAATATTTAGCCCTTTAACTCACTGAAGACTGAGCTTGTTTTGAGTTTGACACTGAAGACTGGCATTTTCAGAGGAACTTCAAAAATTAATTTTTCATAGTCCCAAATCAACCATTTGAATACATATGACAGTGCTAAATCAGCACAGTCTGATGCAGATAACAGAAATGGATCATGTCACATAGTTATTTTATAATGATTTTTTAAAGATGAGTCAGATTTCAGGTTTCCTGAGAATTTTGGGAAAATAGAAAATGTAAATCTAGCTGAGTTGTCCAATAGTCAGACAGCGAAGTTTCTACATCACTGTCTGCTGTGCAGAAAAAAAGTTTCTCTAGATGTAGAAGCATTAGATATATACAAGGAAGATGCTGGTGCTTTCCCTTTACCCTTCTTAGTACTACGTCCATAATCACTACTGTTTTCCTTCCCTACTTTCACTTTGTAGTGACTTTCTTTGTTCTTCAAAAACTCAAAAAGTTACCAACCGACTTCCGCCAAACTCGATATGGAATGAAAGAAATGGTGATTCTACAGTAACAGATGGTTCCCTGGGCATTTGTAGAAAAAGGGGTCAATGTGAAAAATTATAAAGTCGATCCTGCATAATGTGCGGGAAACATCTCAACTGACCACCAGACCATCACGCATATGTTGCGGGAAACACTGTCAGTGAGTTCATATAAAATATTCATTCAATAGTTCAGACTGTTGTTAAATATTTTTGTAGCAGATCCTGAGAGAGTCAGCAAGAAACCATCCAGTGATTCCCTTCCAAAGAAATATATATTGCAGTTTTCAGACTTGTCTGTGACATGTCCAGTATCCTATAGTTGTAGGCCTAAATCTGAAATTCAAATTTGCAAATTAAAGCTGCTGATCTCAGTACAAAGTGATGCTCGTGTCACTTTTTTTTACATGAACGTATTTTCTGAAATAATAAATATGTCTCTTACTTGAATCAGTCACTGTAAAACAGAATCGTGGATTCTGTAAAAGTTGATGAAAGCCTGCAGCACATTCTCCTTGCCACTCCCCAAACAGATTAAGAATATGATCTGGAGAGAAATAAAAATAACTGTACTATTATAAGATATTTGCTTCTGCAAAACATGATTTGTGTCACAGTGTCTCAATTTGTATCCCATGAACCCATGAAAAAAAAGCACATTCCAAAGTATTTATTTCCCACTAATTCATTCCTGAAATTGAATTTCTGTCAAATTCTGCCAATGAATTATAATATAGTTATAGTTATTTGAACAGGGATGTTAAAATATAACACGACTGCATATTTTAAATCACTGTCGTCAATGGCTTCTGACTTAGAAACCTATCAATAAATTACAAACATTTTACAGTAATTTCTCATTTTTCAAAGTAATACTTCTGTTTTCACAATTATTTTCTTAGAAAATACCTATTTATCACTATAAGTCTCTTGAAACCATTCATTTATCTTTTTAAGCCTTAAAGTGATAAATTAATGGTTTTCTAAATAAATTTATAGTGACTCAACTGTAAATTTGTGACAATTGTCTCCATTTTCCATTGACTGCTATGTTTAATAATCTGAGAAATGTTTACGTACATTGTGCTTTGATCTTACACTAACTAAGTTGATGTAAAATAATTACTCACTAAGAGAATCAGAACTTCCATCACAGTCAAAGTCAGGAGTGAGTGAGCAAATTGTTGTGTGTGAAAAGTAAGTCATGAAGTCTGGAAGGGAGACATAGAATTCTCCATCATCTCTGTTGGGAGCTACCACTGATTTCTCTGGAATAGTTTCCCATTCCTTAGACCTGTGAAAAGGAAATGTTCATATAGTTCTATTGTTTATGATAGAGCAAGAAATTCGAACTGAAACTGATTTCCTTGGCAGATTCACTGTTTCCTGCCAGTCTCTCCAACAAAGCCATCAAATACCCTGCCTCTCAGACTGTTTACAGAAATCAATGAGCTCATTATTGTGGGGTTACAGGACTTCGACTGTGGACATCAGGCTTATTCAAGTCACATTATATGAATCTCAATAAGGTCTTTGTATTGAACACCTGCATGTGATCAGCTGCATTTGCATATCATGAAATCTATCATTCATAAAAAAACAACAACAATAACAACAAACAAATAAACAAACAATTCCACTTTTGTTCAGAAGTGTACATAACACAAATTGAAACAAAATATTTTTGTTTGATGACTAATGATGTAAAATGTGCCTGGGAGAAAAAAAAAAAGACACAAAATAACATAAACAAATTTAATCTCAAAATTCAGCCAAAAAAAAACATTAATTAATTGTGAGCTTTACATTCACTGATTCTCATTTCACAAGATAAGAATATTTTAATATATTAATTTTGTCGTATTACCCATCACTCCATGCACCCTTCCATTCAGTGTGACCCCAAGGATTTCGTACCCTGAGCAGTTTGGTTTTTCCAACCTGGAAATGAGCAAAATGTTCACACATATGTAGTAAAACAGATCAAAACTATAAACATATAATCTTGCATAATTAACATAATTCATATTAGTTTCAAGTGAAGTCATTTTTGGTTAAAAACAATAGAATTCAACATCTTACAAAATTTGCATGTAGTGATGGTCATGATGCTCCTTATAAAACTTTCATAAATTAGATACATGGAAATAACAACATACAAAACAAAATATCACGTTTTATATTTCCTGATGGCCTAAAAATTTGTCTGTCTTACAAGAATAAATTAAAAGTGTCTAAGAAAACAAAATATAAAATGAAACCTATGATATGAAATGATCAAAGAGACCACCAGTGCCTATCTTACAAATAATGAAATACTCACCTCACTTGTTCCAACCAAAGAGTAGGCATGACCTCCTACTAATCCCATGTAGTCGTCATATTCATCCTGTTTACACATATTGATTGATAATTTATTATCCACAGTTTTATTCAGACATACATATAAATACCCAGATTTCAACTGGAAAAATATCTTGAGAAGCTGTAACATTATCTTTAATATAAAAAAACGAACAATGTAAAATAACTGAGGTCTGTCTAATAAAAAATATTTAATGACATTATGCTCATAAAGCATTTGTTGAAAAGGTTCCATTGAATAAAGATACAAATCTATTTAAAAGAGCAATATTTTCACAGCTGCACTTGAATTAAATTTTATTTGAAACATTTTTCATCTGTCAGTAAAGACTATATAACATAGGTAAAAAATTGTAAATACGAATGATTCAGAAAGATATTTTCTTTTCTGTGATCTCATACATACCGGCACAACACATGTAACATCACAAGAAGAATACAGTGCATTCTTAATTCTTTTGAATAGCTTTGATGCTTTTTTGGAATGGTCTTCTAACTCAAGGCGTTCTCCAATTCCACCTGTGAGTTGCAAATAGGCATCTCCAGGTTGGCCACCATAAATTGCGTCATATGATCCATGCAACCTGAAAAAAACAAATAATAAACTGTAGACACAGATACCCTTGAATAATTCATTCCTGTTACAGGACATCACTGTGAAAGCAACTTCAGATATGATCTTGTGGAAAATCAGCAATAATTAATTAATTTGTCTCAACCCAGGCAAGGCAGAAAGGAAAAAAAACAAAAGAAATATTACCGAAATCTGGAGGTTTACGGAAATACAGGATAAACTGAATCAACTGTCATTTCAACAGAGGAAATATAGAGCTGACTTTGAAGCTATATCTTTCATAAGCAGAAATTCCATAAATTTAGAGTCACACTGTTTGTACGCTTACATCTGTTGTGAAAAAAAAGTAGGTCCATCATATTTTTTAATAAAAATTTGCTTATAAGTTTACTAATCACTGATGTGTTACATTCTCAGGCTCAGGGTCAAACATATAAGTTTTTACAACTTTATACATGTAAGAAAAAATGGCTATTCCGAGATAACTTTATGCGCCAAATGTTGACATTTTGTGTCAAATTACCAAAACAGGCTTTGAATACAGTGGACTAGGAAGTGTTTTGCAGCATAATAATAGTGTAGATAAATGTTATATACCATAATCTGGCAACGATCTTTGTCCTTTTTCTTGAAAAAGTAATGCATATGTAGGATTATAATACATGTATAGAAGGGAAGGCAAGAAAACTACTCTAGCATCTACAGTAGGAGAATACAATCACTAGCACTGTGTTCTTGATGCTAAAACTTCCAGTAAGATTCAACCACACGGTTTTGGCACTGTCACTTGTATATGGTGTCCTTTTGCATGCTGTGCCCTCAACTACTTACTTAGCGAAAGCTTTTTCTAGCAAAGCTACCCAAAGCTCATTTTCATCTGTAGCAGATTTTGCACCCCATAATGTGTTTCCATATATGACTGGCAGGTAATCATCAATGTAGACATCTTCCCACTTTCCAAATCGAAAGAAACGTGCATGAAATATGCCGTCATATTTTTCGGGATCTTCAATGTAGTAGGCAGTCTCTGGAATAACCTGTAAAAGAATGGAAAAGCATATTATTTTTCGAAGGTTGATGATTTAATACTGAGACTAATCATTGTGCCCTCAACAGAATTTTTTTTTTTTGGCACGTAACCCTTTCACGTTCATTTTCTCATCTTCTATATGTTAAAATCAGAGAACTTTTTTTGTCTTTGAAAGCCAGATACTCAAACTGCTCCCGAACTTTTGATTCGTCACTGTGAAAAAGCTGCAATAACCAGGTGGACGTGTATGATATTAAAATTAACTTTTCAATAATAAAAGATGTGGTCATGAAAGAGTTAACTTACTTTAAACATTTGTATTTCTTGTGTCTGCAGGATGCAAATCCTCATCTGTTTTCTTAAATATAAATATCACCTCACCTACAGCAACAGAAATTTTGGAAAAAAAAGATTCTCATATAATAAGAACAAATATATTTTTAGGAAACTTTTTTTACAATAAAAAGAATTTCTGATTCTGTTTTTTTTTTTTCAAAATTTCTCTCTCCCTAGTATTTCTCTCAATACCTTATTTGTGTATGTATAAATATATATAATTTTTAGTATTGTTCTTTGAGGCTAAACCACTACTACCTATAGCAAGAGGTAAGTCCTAAAATCAGTCTCTCATCTGTGGGAAAACATACATGGTAGTCCCTTATCACAAATGCTTGCACCTGTATGCAGAATATTTTTAGAGATGCTAGAAGCTCATGAAGGTGAAGTAGTGATGAGAGTCCAAATAGGAAGTATAAGTTTGTTTCTTCGTGTAACAATTAGTGACACTGAATAACAAATGACACTTCTGATAGCCTGTAGAAAAATAGAGGACAGCTGATGATTGGCTTGTGCACATCGGGCAGACCTGAGTGACAGTGGGTTTTAGCCCAGCAAACGAAGCGAGGAAGACAGTATTGCTAGTGTTTTGCCCTGGACTACAAATTGCTATAGCAGTGAAACGGTTAAAGCAGTAAAGAAATTCTGGTAAATTTAAGTATCTGTCATTAATCCCACAGCCCAAAATTACAAAGTGAAATAAATAAATATGTGACCTAGGACTGCCATTATAGTATAATGATATGAATTTTGCCACTGTCTGATTTGGCAAAGAAATAATTCCATATGGGATTGAAGGCTTACTCTCCTCCTATTTTTTCCTTCTTTTCTCTCCTTCTTTTTTTCCTGTCTCCTAACTTCAAATCCCTCCTGATTTCAAGCAGAACAATTAGGCCTACACAATCATTTACAAAGAAAAATAATTGTAAGGCCTACTATTTCACTGTCCCATGTAGCCTACAATTACATGTATGTAACTGTTGTATTAACTAAAGGGGGGGGGGGGGTCCTGGAGGTGATTTTTTTGTTATTATTATAGATAGGCTATTTTAACCTTTTTCATAAAATTCGGCATGTTCAAATTAGAGGACATACAGTGAAAAAAATAAACTGCTTCAAACAGTTGCCATGGCAATTCCACGATCTTAGATTTTGGCATCTCTAAAATGGCTAACTTCAAAATCTATCTAGTCCCCCAAATTTTAGCAAAACTTGATGAAACTTGTTGAACATTGTTTTTGACATAACATCTAAAAAGTTCCATATTTTCAGCTTTTTGTATGCAATAGAAAATGTTCTGGATATTCTTGAAAATGCCATGCAGTGAAATTTAAAATTTTGAAATTTTTTATACATTAAAAACCCATTTTTCTCTTACCAACATAATAGTACATGCATAAGTAAGGTTTTATGGTTTTGTTGTGAACATGATGTGTGCCAAATTGGGTTAGAATCAGTTTAGAAACAAATCAGTAGACAGCAAGATATTGACAAAAAAAAAAAAAAAGTTTTGAGAAAAACCCTTAAAATTTTTTTTCACAGAAAAATTGACATGGGGAGTTTTTTATTCAGCTTTTGGCCTCAAAACAGCCCTTTTTCACATACCAGCCCTCTCTCAATGACTTCTGTGTCTTTTGTTGCCTCTTCCTGGCTTTCTAGGCATTATTAATTTTTCTTGAATTTTATTTTGTG
>JBCAUA010766639.1:0-14919 GCA_038406235.1 Peronia verruculata | reverse complement strand
TCTCGTTCGCATCCACCGCCTGATCGCCACTTATAAGTCACGACTACATCTACTCAACACTGAGAACTCGTGACAATCTGGCAAAATGTAGGCAAAATTAAGTCACATTGGAGGGGGGTCTTAATTCAGGATTATAGTTTCTGAATCATTATCATGATTATGTCCCTTTAGCAAATTCCCTATGCCCTATGATGACACAATGGGGCAAAACTCTTCTAAAAAAAAATCTTTTTAATTACTGTATGTCTTACTTCAAGTTGTTTCATCAATTCTAAAAAAGAAAAACAAAACAAAAAAATGACAACAAAAAGAGATGTCTCGAACAATTTCTGTTTACTAAACATAAAGTAAGCTGACATGACCAGTTGGCTAACATGATGATACAAGTTATGGGCATCTTTGTCTTTTGTCCGATGGTGTTATGTATAAAGACATGTATTCGTAAGCTAAGCAGGTTGTCAGCATCCGCCCAGACTTTTCGGTGAAAGATCCCAGTATGAATCCAGATCTAGATCTATATCGTGGTCGGCAACAAGCGGGCTGAAAGTGAAAACATGAAGTGAGGGGTGGGGTGGGACATCAAGGTTAATCAAAGATATAATATAGGTCCAAAAGGGAAGGATACAAGCGATCGTGGGCCAAGTATTGATCGGATCATCAATGACGGGCGCATATGAATGATCATTTAGCATGAGGGTGTTACTGGCAGAGTGTAACACATAACACTACATGTCCAGACTAGGCTACATCATGTTCTGTTGGCCTACAGACTCAGGTCTTGGCAAAGGGCAACAGGCAGGACCACTGCCCATAGCAACAGACAGGAGAACACAGTTTTCTTGCTGGACTGTGAATGAAAACTGTACTCTGGCCACATTCTGAATGACGCCAAAGCATAAAGTGCACGAGTGGAGGGAGACCTTCCTCTTGGGCTTTCGGTTTCGCGAGGCTGATGTTCATGCATGTTAGACTGCCTCTCAAAGGTCGTAATACGGAGGAATATTGTTTAAAAACAGTGCAAATCTGGATGTCGTTTTGTGTTTTAGGGGAAGTCACTATTCCTGGGTATTTTACATAGAGAAATATATCTAGATCTAGTGATGAAGGGTTAAATCTATGCATCAACTTGAATGACGAAGTCAGTAAAAGTTGCTGTGATCAGCCAGTTGTGATATTAGATCTACATCTAAGAACTAGAAACAACCTATGAAAAGACCGTGTCCGCAAGTTGTAAATGGACATGGATTTAGATCTAGACCAACACAGGCACACTAAGCTCCAATACAAACAGTAACATTTGACACAGTCGATAGTCAAAGACAATGGTGTTTCTTACTTTTTGACTGTGTGTCAGAATTTTCCTCATAGCTTTTTTCTTTATGAATGGATCTGTGTTAAACTTTTGTGGATTGTTGGTAATACATTATGCATATGATGAAGAAGTTTCAAGTCAGTCGAATAAAACGGTACAGAGATCTGTTGAGTGTAAGTATAATATTTGTGATTACTTTGCATAATTATTTTTTCTAGGTGATTATTTCTTCCCCAGATAAAATTTTTTGCATCAAAATTAAATTTAGATTGCAGATTTGTGAAGTTCAACATCTGAGCTTTTTGTGCAGTTGCAACTCTTATGGATTATTTCTGAATATAAAGTTTAAATCCATTGTGTAAGTGAGGGAGGTATGTTCCCAAAAATCCAGTAAAGTGGGTCAGTCCAATGGCGGAAAACCCCCGGTAGTAGAGTTAATGCATTCAAGAATGGGCAAACCTATGACCTCCTTTTCAAAAGAAAGCCTCCTTCACGCATGTGCAAATGAAATAGTATCATCTGGAAGGATTGGGGGATAAGCTGAAAGAGAAGCCAGACAGCTTGAGGAAGGAAAGGGGAGACAGTGGCTCAATGGGTATGGCGTATGCTCTCGGAGAGGCCGGGATCAACTCACGGGTTCTGCATCGGGGGATGACAGGACACGGAGATCGAAAACCCTGCATTTTTTTCAGTGACTCAACGGTCCCCTGACTTCCTGTGGGTAGGGAAACCCAATGTGTAGCCTTCTCGGATAAGGGCGAATATGTTTTGGAGGTCCCATGTGTACGTTACGCACGTTAAAGAACCCTTGGCAGTTGAAAATCAATACATGTAAGAGTAGGCCTGAGTGCCGCCGTTTGGGCAAAATTTCCAAATTCAAAATTTCTACCCACAAATTTCTCAGCAAAAATTGACAACTTCTCAAAGCTGAGGTAATCCTATCTCTTAGGATTGAAAGGCTTAAGGAAAAAAAAAAAGAGGAAGGAAAAGGGGAGGGTGGGGGGAAGAGAAAAGAGAAAGAGTGACACACATGAGAGGGAGAATGAAGATGAGTTGGAGTACATGGATACTAATAATAATTCCCTAGACAGCATTTTATATGAGATGAAAGTGGAAATAACATAAACATTGCTTACAGTTACACACTTACAGATAACATTGAAACACACAAAAAAAAAACACGCTTTGCTAGTGTAAGCAAACGACTGATAGGGCTGAGAAAAGCTAGTGGTCAGCATGAGGCACGGTGATGGACTGGGGTTGTGAAGTAGCATTCTTAAAATGTTCGTTATGGAGCCATCTACTTGCGATTTCTACTTTATGACCTCCTGATATTTCAGGAGACATAATTGCCTGATCTGGGAAACAAATTTTTATGACTCTGGCGTCATTGCCTGAAATAGCACAGCACGTGTTGTTTTTGTGAGTTTTTTTTTTTTTTTTTGGGTAGTGCCCTAAGTAGTCAGGAACTGGCGGGTTAACTCTTAACTTTTTATAGTGATTTGTGTTACTTTTTACTACCTATGGGTAGCAGATTTCCCAGCTGATTAAGCCAGACTTGAAAGAAAATTGAGGTTCATTTTACTGATGTACTTGCATGTTTGATGTTTGACAGCAGTCACTCAACAAAAATATTTTGAAATAATTTAATAATGAATGGTTACTTCTGGTACACTGGAAACTTTGTTGACTTTGGACTTAGTTTCTACTTACTTGTAATAGAATTAGATATCAGTTAACAAACAATTTCAGTGATTTTGATTAGAGAAAAAAAGTAAAGAATAAAGAAAAAAAAACCCCAGCCAGCTCCTGCACAGCAAATTATGATTGTGTCATGTTAAAGACAAAAATTGACTTGGCCTATATTACATTTTTACAATGTGTGTGAATTTGTGTTTAGGATATGTAGTGCTGTTATAAGTAATTTAATAATAAGAACTGAACTGATTCAGCATCTGTTTTGAATCGAAGCAACCTTATGCCACCTGCCACCACTCACAGAAATGTCAGTTCAACTCAAATGCCACAACTCTGAGTTTTGCATGCGGTAATTATCTAATATATCGGTGGGATGTCTCCCATGGAATGCCTTCCTCGACGTTCCACGAGTGAGGTGTTTGCTCTTTCTCCTTGCTCCTGTCTTCTGTCCTGCTCTATTTCCTCTCTTCTTCTTGATGTATCTTACTGTGTTTGTCACAATATAGTTGTGATCATGCTGGTGTGGCTGTAAACCTCAACACAGACACAGAGATAAATCTTCCTCCTTGACATTTAGCAGATTTCCAAGGAGTTTTTTCTTGTAGCTTTTCTCATATGACAGTTAAAGAAAAAAAAAAAAATTCACGCTCCTGATACGCCATTGTGTGCTAGAAAGTGAAGTTGAAGAAGGAAATAAATTGATGAAAAGACAGTAAAGGTGAAGCATTTATAAAATGCAAGTAGTAAAAGGATATTTAATACAACAGCTGTACATCAATAATTTAAGCACTGGAGAAAAAGACAATATACATGTATATATCATATGCATCGAGGACCTTGCACAGAGACGGAAGTTTTGTCTTTCTTTTTGTTCCTATTTTTCACACACATTGAATTCTTTTCTGAACTAGATCTAGATAATTTATTATCACTTTGTTTGTCACAGTTTGCCATCATCGTTTTCTTGTATCCATTGTGCACAAACTGCCAGTCTTGATAATTGTATTTACTATCACATTGCCAAAGGCCTGTGGAAGAAAACATATGTATTGAAATTGGAGACAGTGCAACTGCTTTAGAATAGAGAAGGGGGGGGGATTGGTTGTGATGAAATTTAGACATCAGAATGCAAAAGATTGGAAGTAGAGAGTGAGATAGTCTGTGTCACATGTGAATTAGGCTGTCTTTGAATAGTGAATAGTTTGTCATACGTAGGAAGATTTTGATGAAATATTTTGGAAAATGATTGATACTGTCTTGTTCATGTTCTCTGTGAAGTTTCTCTTTCTGTATCCAGAGTTATCGGGTAGATGTACTTGACACTGAGTTGCATATTTGTTGCACTTGTAAATCTACGAAGAAGAGAATGTAGGAAATGTGTGCTTCTCCTGGATTTTGTCTCATCTTTGACCAAATTGAATTTCAGAGCCATCAATAAGATTCAAGTGAGCGTATCGTCTGGTGATGAACTAAGTATCAGTCGCAGAGTGGGTTTCAATAACTGCACGATGAGGATGCGGAGAGGAGTTCGTTGTTACGTTGTCAGTGGTGTCATCGTTTTGGCGATGCTTATCCTATACAGCGCTGATTTGACCTACATTATGGCCATTTTGAATAACAAGGTTTGATATTATTAACTTTACATGTGGCTCATGAAAAGGAGCTATGTTTGGTCTCTTGCACACCAAAATAACAGTCAGCAATATTTATCTCATTACAGGGAAAAATGACATAAAACAGGTAGTCAAATTTCTTTCTGTAACTCAATAGTCTATAGAAAACAGTAGGCCAACCACATACATACACACAGACATAGACCAGATGTGTGCAAACAAGCAAATCAGCTGGAATAAAGAAACAGCCAAATATGTTTATATAAATTTCAACCTTCTGGAGGAAATCTCACCAAGATAAAGTTTCATTGAGCTCCAGATTTATGCTTACTGCACTGGTTAGGTTACCTAAATCATTTCAGTCAGACCATAGTAAGTCAACACTGCTTTTTTCCCTGGGAACTGTGACAGGGTTAAGGACAGTTTCTGACCAGTTCTGCAACAACGTGACATCAACAGCAGCATTGACTGTGTATTCCCTAATGTGGCCAGGCTCTAGGTTTAGCTGATATTATGAAAATAATGGCTTTCAGATTTGACTGCTGTTTTGTGTTTATTGTTATCTAAAGAAAACTGTTTCATTGCTGTTTTATCACAAATGTTTAGTATTTAACTCTTATGAATCTGCCCTTTTTTTTTTTAATCACATTTCTTTTTTGAATATTTGCAGACAAGGAACCAACAAAATTCTGTCCATTTTAAAGTCTGTGTTTTATCAGTGTGACTTAATCCAAAGTAGAGAGAAATACATGTATGCATTCTTATTATGTTCATCCCATTGAACAGCCCATCATTTGTTTGTACAACTGTCTTTGTGTTCCAATTTCTCAGGTGCCTGTGCATCGCCATGTGGTCAGATGGGTGGACGAGGAATCAAAGATTGACCACAGGAGACCTCGCATCATGATCTCCTGGAAGGGACGGATGGGCAACCATATGTTTGAATATGCATCTTTGATGGGCATAGCACGATGGTACAACATGACCCCAATAATTCCCCCTGATATGAGCTTTCTGGATGTTTTCAAAGTGCCAACTCCGCAGGGACCCGATAGTCTATTAAGGAACCCAGTAACCTACGAGGAAGAGAGGGCAGCAAAATATTTTAAAGGCGTTGAGCATATAGATCCTACGCGAGACACTTATTTATTAGGGTACTACCAGTCCTGGAAATATTATGATCACATTCGAAATGATTTATTAGATAAATATTTTGTTTTGCATGACAGCGTCCAGGAGGCATCCACCAGATATATCCAGAATGTTCTGGAGTCCAGAAACAAGCAGGGAGCTCAAGTTGTTGCCATTCATGTTCGCCGAGGAGACTTCGTGCGACAGCGCGTGAAAGGTTTCACTGTAGCACCGATTCCTTATTACTATAAGGCTATGGACTATTTTAGGAAGAAATTTGGCAAGAATGTGATGTTTATCATCTGCACCAATGACCATGTGTGGGCGGAGACACATTTAGATGACAGTCCTGACGTGCACTACTCCCATGAGACAGACGCAGCGATGGACCTTGGTATCATGATCAACAGCCATCATATCATCATCACATCAGGCTCCTACTCATGGTGGGCTGGGTACCTGGTCCGTGGCGAGGTCATCTATTATGCTGGCTATCCACAGCCCAATACTCGCATTGGTAATTTGACAGTGAAAGAGGACTATTATCCGCCATACTGGAAGGGCATGTGGTGATGAAGGACAGCTCCTAGGCCGCAGATCCATCCATCATATGCTTTTTTTTTTAATTTCAGCATATTCCATGTTATATCACATGTATGGGTAGGGAATTATTTGAGTAATTGTTAAGCACAATGAAATTTCCATGTGCTTGGTCATATCCGCAGTGCAAATGTATGTAAACTTTGACTCCTTCATCAGGAGCTGTTCCTGTTATGTCCTGGCTGTGAATGCAGCAGTCAAGCTGTTCCTTCTATGTCCTAGTTGAGAACACAGTAGTCAGGCTGTTCCTGCCATGTCCTGGCTGTTGAAGACAGCAGTTAAGCTGTTCCTGCCATGCCCTGGCTGTTGAAGACAACAGTTAAGCTGTTCCTGCCATGTCATGGCTGTTGAAGACAGCAGTCAGGCTGTGTTGTGAGTAAATCTGCCAGGCCAGTTCCAGCTATGAAAACATTCCATTTTCATTGTTAGCTCCACCACTTTTCTTTTCTTTTCTTATCATGAGAGCAAATGACAAAAGACAGAGAGATTGTTCATCTTAAGTCCAGCCAATCTAATATCTCATCCTCAAATGCCTCATGTCACCAGCTCAGTTCTTTCTTGCTCTATCTTTTGGGCTATCTGGAACAATATATGTCATATGAAAGAGGCATAGTAAATTTACCATGTATGATGTAATTATCTCACCAATCACTTGCCCAAACAGGTTGATTTTGAAAATCATTTTGTCCTATCTCCTATTTGCAAAAACAGTTGTTAAACATATAAAACATCAATTTTCTCAAAATGCGAAAAATGGAGATAGTGCAACAAAGAAACTGAGCTCACAATTAGGAGAAAATGGCATCCATAGATAAAAATGTTATTGCAAATAGCAAGTAGAATCTGTTGGCATCTGTCTGAGGTGAAAGTTTAACTCTTGTGCGGACAAAGGGTTCAATAAAAAATATTTCATGTAAATTATATTAAATCAAGAATGTCAAAATTTCCGTTATTGTCAGAAATACATTGTTACTTTCTGGTCGTCAGCAACTTCATTACTGGCTGTTCTTTCAGCTGATGTTTAAAGAAAAAAATATAGTTGTGTTTTTGTTTTTTTTTTTAATGTGATACACAACTCAACAACATATAGAAAGACAGAAGTAGAGTAGTCTCACACATGTCCTTTGTGAGGGGAATCTAGGCTGTTGTTCAGCGACTCATTTACCCTGATGTTCACAGCACTCAGTTCCTCAAACCTGACTTCAGTCCAGGAATTGCATAATTGGACGACATCAATTAAATCTCACGATAAAAACAAATGATGTGGCCATGGTTTGAAAGAAAGCTGATGGGAGGACCGATGCAAGAGGAGTGTCATGCCTAACCATAATTTAGATCTAGATAGAGGACTCAAATTCCCGTTTGAAAATCTGAAGACAGCCCTGCTTAGGACCATATACTTGTTTTTCTTTACTTGCAAAAATTATTTTTTTTATTTTTCTAATATTAGGGCCACTGGAAACTTGAAAAGTTGTGTTAGTACAGACTTAGTTTGCGGGTTTTAAAATTACATAGATTGTGCTGACTGACCCAACAAAATTTTCTGACCTTTTCATGAAAACAGTTTGACATTCCTGAGTATTCTTTTTGACGGGAAAAGAAGGATAAAGTCAGTATGTAAGATCTGGACCATACTGGACGACAGGGTCTTGTAAATCGGGGGACCTCACTTGACTCAGTACAAGTAAATTTGTGTTTCTCTCACCAGACCAACCTAAGTCGTATAACGGGGTGCCAGCCTAAGGTCGCAGTCTGTGGCCGCAGCACGGACAGCCTGCCTCATACCGAGTGTGATTTTATCCAGGTCAGGCATGGCCAAAGTCAGGCCCACAATCTAAATGAGGTTCCCATCTGTGACCTGGCTAGTGTTTAGCAATTCCTGACCCGCCCACCAGTTGTTTACTTCATCCCAGGCATTTTTTTAACCTTTTTTCTTTTTTTGCCTCAAAAAATTATCAACCTATAGTTGTTGTTTTTTTTCTTTTGTTAAAATTATCATTTTTCCAATCTCTGATTTGTTTTATACAATGCACATTCATGGTAAACCAGTATATCTCACCTCAACAAACTGTGCAAACTCTTATAACAAATTCTCAGGTTCCGCTTTTGTTGATGGCTACAACTTCAGCATGGACTCCCAGACACCATCCTGTGCATCAGGAGATTTCATCCATTAATTTCTAGGAGTGACTGAGTGAACGTGATAATTTCATTCTGAGAACAAAAAGAAAGAACCTCATGGGCTTTCATTTTTCACATCCCTATTTGATTTTCATCGCATAGAAATGCATACATTTGTAGTTTATATCACTGAATAAAGCAGAAATGTGGCAAACGGACCACATTCACTGATCACGTGACCAGATGCGCTTACCAGAATTGTAGACCATTACTGTCACTTGCCAAGACTGTGCTTGAACTGTAGGAAGATGTTCATTTTTTTACTGATTGTGGTTTTTAAAACTTATGGCCAGAATTGATGGTAGACTGAAAGAAACATTACATTTTATAATGTAGATCTACAAGTAGTTGTAATTGTAATCTTTGACATAGAAGTCACAGTGTGATTTATATCAAGTTGCAGTAACTTTGAGTCACCTTATATGTCAGGTCATTAGAGTGTAACAGTGACCTGAGTGTGACAGTGACCTGAATGTGACAGTGACCTGAATGTGACAATGACCTGAATGTGACAGTGACCTGAATGTGACAATGACATGAGTGTGACAATGACCTGGTACTGTCAGATATGGTCAGACTTTGCCCCTGGCAAAGATGTGCCACTGTGGGATGAGTTTCTCTGTCACCGAGTGTTTAGCCAGTAGTCAGTGAACAAGAATATTTTTATTATCTACTGGTACATAATGTTTTTGCCCTGGTGTATTTGGTTAAGCTGTGATCCATGAAAAATGTAGCCATACTTTGTATCATGCAGTATTCCTACTTGCCAGGCTATTTGTTTTTTGTTTCTTTGGGGTTTTTTGTGTGTGTGTTTTTTTTGTTTTTTTTTTGTTATCTTATAATCTGGGGCTGATTTTTTTACCAGGCAAAAAATTGTTTTATGCTCTATCCGCTGTTAAAAAGATATAACCCCCCAAAAAATCAAAAAATCTTTTTTTTTTTTCATGATTAGGTTGTTGAACACAAATACAGGTCCGTGGAAAATATTAGAGCGAAATTCAGACAAAAAAATCTTTTTTTATAGCAATGACAATATGGTGTAAGCCAGCAGTGCGAATTTAATTCCAGCATATTAGATGATTTAAGCAATTGTGATATTATGACTTGGGCAATTACTGTACATAATAAAATAATGAAAATTGACTTAAGCATTTGTGAAATTATGACTTAGGCAAAAGTGCATTTTGTAAATTTGTAAACCTGCATAGTGTTAATTTGTACAAAATGGAATTTTAAGTAAGTATATGTGCTAATGTTCCAGTGGTCTGTTGTGTAAAGGTCGACTTAATTTTCTAAAAATATGTCTACCATAAATATAATTATTTTTTAAAAATTTTGTTTTCATAAGTTGCATTTTTGTAGTTTCTGGCTTCTGTTGTTTCCTATGTTTTGTGTCATTTTCCTGCAGTTCTGGTGTCATTTTTTGGCCTTTTCTCTTTCTATTTCCCCCCAAAAAAGGCATTTTTCATGGATCACAGGTTAAAAAGAAAATTACACTTTACAAAATCAAAGGTACCTTTGATTCAAGAAGAAAACTGCATTAGTCATGTTTTAGTTGATACAATGCTTTTTGAGATTTTACTGGGATGTTTTGTACTGTTTTGTTGGGTAGTGACACCTTGACATGTTTTACTTTGCGATATCAATGCTCTTACTTTTTGCTTTGGTTTTGTTGTTGTTTGAAAGATATTTTGATGACTGATATTTATGGACATGTAGATGTGTATGTATGTCATCATGGCATTGTTCTGACAATGTTTGTCTGCAGTAACATTCAGCCCTTATACCTGCTTCACCAGTGGGCCTACTCAAAGGTAAAGGTGAAACACTTTTTGTTTAATATGTACTTTTTGTTACATTATAATATACATATGTAATTTATATTATAAATCTTGTGTGTGTGTGTGTGTGTGTGCGCGTGCGTGCGTGCGTGCATGTGTGTAAAGGAGATAACGTCTCTGTTATCAGCTCCAGTTATGGCCAGTTATTTCCCCTCCACCTGTGACCTGAAGGTTTTTCTCCATGTGGCTGAATTGACATCTGTTGCCTTCATTTGTTATAACTTGGACTGACTGAACCAGAGGACATCTAGCACTATATTAGTTTGGTTCAAGTTGTTATAGTGTTATTATGTTGTATATGTGTCCTCCTCTGTGTATGCTAGTGTGTGGAGAATCCAGCCTCAGTAACCAGCATTTCACATATGAAGTACAAATGAGATTTGACTCAGTGAAATTAGGATTGGGTCAAACTGAGGCGACCAGAGAAGTCATATGTTTCTCACCAATGAATGAATCTTTTACGCAGATTTGTTTTTCTTTACAGAACCCTTCTATATCAATCTAAAATTTCATTTCAAAGTCAATTTTGCTGACATAGATTAAGCAAAAGCCCTAGGTTGTGATTTGGTGGATTACCTAAAAAGGATTAATGAGGATTAACAAAAATGATTCACCATTTTCTCACTAAATTCAGCTGCCAAAACAGCAGGTCATGCCCATTGTCTTTATTTGTCAGTATTGCAACCTCTACTTAAGGTAGAACAAACATTTTTGCATGCACAGAAAGGAAAATGTAACATCTTAAACAGTGATAGCAATAACTCCATCATGCTCAAAATTTGACGAGCGCCGGATTTGATCATGTCGCATCTCAAATAGTTTATATTACCCTACTCAGGCAGCGAAAGAGCATAACCACAGACTTGTACATCCCAGGTTCACACATGGCAGTTCTTCACAAATATGCGGTCAAACACAGACATGTATGTGGTCAAACACATATATGCATTTTGTGTTCATTGACTTAATACAAGCTCCAAAACAAGTAAAATCTTGTCAGATGAGCCAGACAAATCAGCACAGATTCATTCAAAATTTCCAAGGTTTGATATGATAGAGTGAGTGCTCTGCACAACATGAGAGGTAATCCCTGACTTTGTGAAAATATAGGGACATAGGTGTGTGTGATATATTATTTTTAACATAAGGCAGTTTGTCCTTTGTCGTTTTCTGTCTTTTTTTTTTTTTTTTTTGACATTCTTTTGGTTTTCTTATTTCATCATGAATTTTGTGTGAATTCTGTGTGTATCATCTTGCTTTGCCTTAAAGTCATTTAAAAATCGTGGTACAATGAAGCAGATCATGGCCAGCCAAGATTTGTACTCGAGAGATATAGTCATACATTCAGTAGACCAGCTCTTAATAAAGAAGATTCAAATTGTCCAACCCAAAGAAAGTGAAGATGAGAGGACTGCTTTTTTTTTTTTTTTAAATGCCATCTTGAGAGGACATTTGTTTGAGCTGATTGGTGACATGGTACATGTATACACACTTTGAGTCTGTCTGATCCTGTAGTATGTCCAGATGTCAGTATGTTGAATAACTGGCTGACCCATGTCAGTACTGTCAGAGTCTGTCTATGCAAAGTCCAAATGTCTGTCTGTTTAATTATTTCTGTTTAATTAGTGGCTGACCCAGAGGAGAAAAATCTTTGGGTTACATCTTTGTATGACTAGGTGACTACTTTTGCAGCATGACATTTAGAAGAGGATTTTTGGCATTTATTATTTCCATATCGTTTATGTGTAGTCATTTATGTTCCTGAGTAGATCTCGTCTGGTAGTATTACAGAGCCTTTTGAAAGATTTTTAAACCTGAAATATGTACACGTATATCAAACTTTATAGATATAAAATGTCTCGCGGGCAGTCAAAATGAGATGTGGGTCACTGGCCTAGAACGGAGAAATTGGGCCTTGAATGTGATGAGGGGGGTCAGATATCGATTGTTTGTTTTATCGCAGAAATTCCAAAGTTCATTTATTTCTGAACAACACAGTATGGTCTAACCTTGGATTTATAAATACATGTACGTCTTCATTAACATCAGCTTTTTGTTCTTAGCTATGTTAGATTTATGCATTGCACTGTTCATTTAAACTAGATTTTCTCGGAATTTCAGTCACTGCTGAGGGGTCCAAGTTTATAACTTTAAACTGCAATAGCTCTGGTTAGAATAAAGCCAGCTCAGAACTTTGTTCACCGTCTGACAGGGAATGGAATCAACTTTCACATGATACCAGAAATCTTACATGGTGAGAAATCGACATACATCTCATTTTGACAGGCTGCTAAACAAATATTCATCAGATACATACTTATGTCTAATTTGATAAGCAATAGTCTTTGTGAATCTTTACTTTACATGTTCATGTATCTAAGTAAGTGCGGTAACTATTTGTTCCTTACACAGGGCTGGATTGTCTTCTCAAATTGAGAGTTTAGTTGGCAGGTTGGTAAGGGAGAGAATGTACATGCTGTGTGTACTTGCTGTGTGTGTCAGTGGGAACCAATGCTGACCAGTGTGTCCGTGACCTTTCATACTATCTTAGACAGCCAAACTGAGAGCCCACTGGGAGACTCACTCAGATTTTTGCCTGTATAGCAGTTAACAGTTGATGAATGTGCCATCATATTCAGCATTGAGTGTCTACAGTCTATCACATTGAACAAATCCTGTCTTGTGAACGTGTATAAATAATTGTATTTGTGACAAGAGCTGAGAAAGTTGCAACTTTAGCCTCCCTGTCTCAGACGTGCAGTTGTTGTGCCAATTAGTGGATTTCCTCAGGCAGTCTTTGCTCTAAATTGTCATTCTTTTGTGAAACATCAGTGGTTCAAATTGACCCCTCGTTGACCTCTTCGTGAACTGCCACCTCTACTGTCTAATGTGTTAGTGATAATACTCTTTGACAACAAACGACAAACTCTGTGATGCTGTGCCAGATCATGGCTTTACTCACGTAACTCACAGTCCATTTTTGGAGCTGTTTGTTTGTGTTTGGGTTTAACGGCACATCAGTACAATCATGACTATATTGTACCTAACACGGTAACATACATTTATATATCAAGAAGAAGAGAGAAAAGAGAGCAGGACAGAAGACAGGAGCAAGGAGAGAGAGAGAAGATAATATGTCACCTCTGCAGCGTTGAGGATGGTATTTCATGGGAGACATCCCACCGGCGGTGGGATTTCATTGCCCGCAGGTGGGAGCAAAGAACCTACTTACAGTTACCCACCTGGGAACCCCACGAGGGTCTAGAGCTGTTTTATTGCCAGTTGAGTAGAGTACCGGTATGTTTTCCACAGGGACTGTAGTGACAGTAGTGTGCCAGGAGAAAGAGGGACTAGCTAGGGTTCATGCGTGGTGTTGGTGGCCAAGTGGTTGGGCCATTGGACTTGGGATCTAAAGTTCTGGGTTCAAATCCTGACTGGTCCCAACATTTTGTCCTTGGGAAAGTCATTTACAATTCCTGACTCAACCCAGGTTTAAATTGGTACCCGACTATAGACAGCTATAGACAGTGATTGATATTGTTAGACTTAAGGATTTGAGCGCCTAATAGGCAGCCACCATGTATACTTCCCAGGAAGCTGAGAACTTTATGAGTGTCTTCTTTGGGTCTATTGGGGTAATAAAAGATTGTAAAATGCTTATAGCTTGTTTTGTATGGGGATAGGTGCTATATAAATTATCAATGCTCTTTTTTATTACACCACACACCGAGGACAGATAGACCATATCATTACCAATGGTTATTGGTTGCTCTGCTCTATACATGCTTTAGTTCTAGGCCTATCTCCCAGACTGTCAGTTTCAGTGTCGCTGCTAGCTAAGGATATCTTGTGGCAAAGGTTTTCACTTGTGAATTGAAGCCAGTTGTTGTCACCAACACCAACATTGACATATTGAAAACTGGTACTGACTCGACACTGTGACAGACAGGAGGCTTTTCTTGACAACTATTTTATGAATCAGATAGTTCAACACTTTTTTTTTTTTTTTTTGGTGAGGTTGATAATCTTCATGTACATGGATTTGGATGCTGACATCAAGAGCTGAAGTAGTTTCTCTCAAAGCTGTCAGCTCAATGTCTGAGTGAGATGGTGTGTCTCTCATGCCCAAGTTACCACCAGCAGGTTTGGTGTGTGGGGGCTGGTGGAACTGGTCAGGTTATGAGGTCTGAGGTCTAAGATTTGCCTTACACTGTGTGAAGTGGTTTGACAGATGAGTGTCAGTGTGGATGTTTGCTGGATGAAGAAGATGTTTGCTAGTAATATCTTGTCTGAAATTTGTACATGTGTGCCTGAATTCATGACTTTGAGATTAAAGATCAATTTCTTTTTCACAACAAGTTATTATTATGGCAATTTATTTTTTTTTTTTGTGCAGTCTTCTTTCTCTCTTGTTGTAGGCTACTTTCTATGTTCAGACATTCTGACTCTATTTTTCTCTATATATAATCTATCTATCATCCATCTATCTATCTATCTATCTATCTATCTATCTATCTATCTATCTATCTATCTATCTATCTAT
>JBCAUA010766528.1:0-14919 GCA_038406235.1 Peronia verruculata | reverse complement strand
CTATCTATCTATCTATCTATCTGTCTGTCTGTCTGTCTGTCTGTCTGTCTATCTATCTATCTATCTATCTATCCATCTATTCGCTATTATTTATATATCAGTGAAATTACTCGAATATTCATTTTTTTTTTTTAAATCCCTATTATATGTTATATTATTAAGCTGCTAACATATTTGTTAACTGATTATATTCTTAATCTTTATTGGGTCATTAGTGCATAGTTATAAAAATGCATATTGGCAATAAAGGATACATGTATGTGAACATCTCCATTGGTACATATTACCTCTCGAACCATAAGAGATAATAACTTAAAAACTCAGTTGTATTTCAGAGCATAGGGTGTCTTCTTTCGAATGCAACAGTAAATGTTGAAGGCTCATGTTATCTTGGCAAGAAAAATCGAGCCAGTTTGCGTTAGTATCTGTGAAGAAGAAAATCTTTATTACTTGCAATTAATGATAACTGTCAGAATTTTAAATCCATATATCTTCAGACTCTGAAGACATAGAGTGTTAAATTTAGTCACATTTTAAAGTTAACGATGTCTTCTTTATAATACGACATGGTATATGAAGTTGTTCCCTAGGTAAGTACCTATAGAGAGCATAGTTGTTGAATTCTCTTTTTTCATTCTATTTCGTCCTTTAACCTTCCGAGAGTCTTGAACGGTGTTCTCATAGTTTCCATGTAGGAGATAGGCTTAAAACGCACAGATTGAAATAGCATTTTTTTTTTTTTTTTCATTTTCAATTGCTATGTCTCTGGAACTAGAAACGTGCTGAGCTCTCCTGCCAAAGGCTTAGATCCGCTGAGTTATTGACGAATAACCCAGGAAGGAAAAAAAAAGTGTTCAAGCTTATATGATTGACGAATCGTCCAGGTGTAAAGTAGCCCTAATCCAGTTTATGAGTAGGGGAGTAGGAAAAAAGTGATCTAGGGGGGTTTGGTCCATCTCCTACGGATGCATAATGAAGTCATTAAAAGGAGAGCATCGGCCACAGGTCACACAAGAAGTAATCAGGTAATAAGATCACAACTTTATATTCACTCGGCAGCAAAAACTGTTCTCGCCATGTTCTGAGCAAGAAGTTTTACCCTACACAAAATGGCACGTGGGAGCTTCACTTATCTTGTTCTGTCTCAGCACTACAGGCTGTATGCACCATCGTCATTGTTGTTATAGTTGAAATGCATACATATTATTATTATTATTTTATGGAGATTGGCCGAATATTATATTAACTTTTCATCCTGTAGAGCCTCTGTAAGTTTTATTTTGGCTCCCGCTCACAACACTTAAGCTTACAAAGTTTTCGGGCGTTGGCATTCACAGGACGGCCCTACGTAGTATGTACAGTGAAGATCTAAGAAGACTTTTCAAAGTACGGTCAGCTATAGAATAACGTAAGCCTAGTCTCATAGTTTGAATTGAAGAGGGGGATTTCACCGAGACTGTCTTTTCAGAAATTCCTGTAAGTAGTGCCACTTTCTATTGACTCTTTCTTAATATAACAGATAAACAAAATTGTACACAGCACAGACACTAGCTTTATGAGATCCTAGACCCTGCATTAAAGGCCTATTAAGCGCATTATACTAGAAGCTGCCCCATATACTGGCACTGGGACACAGATAATCCAGGACACGTTTAATAATTATTACAAATTACTTTCAACCCAATTTTTACTTTGCTAGTCATCTTTAAAAAGATATGTGGTGTTTTTCTCGAAAGTTTTGAAGATGTAATTAGTAACTCGGAAATACAGTTATGATTATATAACATGTACTGTTGTTCTCGAGTGCTCTTCTAAAGAGCCAGCTCTCCTTCTAGTTTCTTTGATTTTCTATTAGATCTAAGCTTCTACCTACATTCCAGAATACTATTTGTATAAATTAGTAAAGAATATCGTAAAATCATGTCCATATTTCGTTATCGTTCCTTGTGTTTAAACAGTATTGTGCTTAAACTACTCAACGACTCCGGCTAACAAGCAGAAGAGTTCAAATTACCTTACATGCCGGTTGATTTATGCCAGTTATCTACCATGGCTAAAACCAACCATTAAGGAACGCCCGGCTAATCACGTGACCACAGGTGACAGTCCCCGGAAATATGTCTCGGAGTTGACAGTGAAGTGTACACAATGGGACAAAATATAGGACTGTATGTGTGTTTGTTTGTTTGCTGCTTCACAAGTTGCTTTGCCGCACTTAGCAGTGAGTATTTTCTTTGAGCAGGTTTATTTTAGATATATTTTGTCGTTCAGGTGTTGAATAACGAAACTTTTATGGACATTGCCTGTACACCTGTGTTGACCTACTTTCAAATCATGGCGGACATGTGTGATAGAACGCGGAAATGAAGTTATAAAATAAAATCACACGGTAGAAAAACACCAGATACTAGGTCCACAGTGTTTAAATCTTCCGCCATCTATTTAGTATCTGTGTGGAGGTAATGAGTTGGTGACATAGACGATGCTAATACTGTAAATCATATTTCAAACAACACGAGTATTAAGCCCCTCAATCATACTCACTGTTGACTCGATCTCTGTGCGTGTGTATGGTGCGCAACAAACAGTAACAATTTAATGGATTGACAGATAAATTTAAACTTCACTGTGAACCAGAGTCGGTTACAAAAGTAGATTGACAGTTGCCATGAAAACATTTAAAATTGTAACACCAATTCAGTCGCCCCTAGCAGCAATTTATTACCATCAGTTCATCATATCAATATCATATAGGACTGAATAATTGTCAAGGTTTTAAACATTTTATTGACAACTGTCAACCTACTGTTGTAACCACACCGTATATCGTTTGTGAAAACTCCCGAATCAGTAGTAATAGATCTAGATCAAATATATTATTGTCATTTTCGTTCAGGAATCAGATTGGAAAGGGGAGGGGGAGAGATTGGGTTCAGACTAAATAGTAAAAGATTGCTAGGGGACCCAATGTAGATCTAGATCTAGTATTTCAGATTACGAGATTAAAATAACTCATGCTAATCTGAAGACCCACACTGACACACATTGTGAGCCTATCTTAACTCTTAAACTGTCCTTTTTTTTTTTTTGTCACTTTTTTTTTTTTTTAATTTTTCCCCTTGTTTTTTTTTTTTGTTTGCCTCAAGGTAGATGTGAATAATAAGCCCAGACTTGTTGCCCTCAGCCTCACAAGGTTAAATCATACACCAAATGATGGGAAATGGGAGAATCAAAATAAACAGAAGAGTATTTAATAGGTGGCAGATTGCAAATTCAAAGCTCTTACTATCTCCATCTATGTCTTAGTTTGAATTTCCTCTTCACTCATCATTACTGGATCTAAAACTAGATCTAGATCTACTAGATTCATCACCATCCGCATTTGTATCTAGACCTAGGCTACTGTTCATCCATAACTGGATCAATTCTTGTGCCTTTTCAGGCGAAATTGGCTGTATTTTCATTGGAAAACATGATCCATTTATGTTGTTTACATATACAGTTGCCCACAGCAACGACACAAGTCACAGAAAAAAAAAAACATATATCGATAGAGAAGTAAAATATGATCAGAATTCCCTCTGAAGCTTCAGGTTATCCAACATTAACATAAACTTCTGGGTCAAAGCTCATACTGTCAGTCTTCGTAGTATCATTGGATTTTCACATGACGCAGTGTGTCGTACCGAACAGTGAAGTAGAATTCTTTTTGACGCAGACTGCGGCACTGAACAGTTAAGGTTTTAACATGGTTTATAATGCTCATTCAAACGGATTTGTACACAAGCTTCCTTATTAAAGTTATTTTCTTATTGAGTTCAGACAGAAGAAGTGGAACTCTACAGTAAATTTGAGATTCTGCCACTTTATATTACTCTCACATAGCTACACACACCAAAAAACTGATATATACCCAGAATATTTCATTTCTTTACTTCTTTCCACAATAGATTGTAAAGTGCTTGGAGCTTGTAATTACGGGGATAAACGGTATATAAATACTCTATTATTATTATTTATAAAAGGAAATTTATTATCAAAAAAAAAAATTAGATTGGCTGCTTCAATTGTGGAAGAGTTTTTGACACTACAGATGATAGCCTGACAGATTAAGAAGGGAGAAAAAGAGTATAAATAATAATAAAAATACACTACGGTACATTGATGTCATTTTACAATAAATATGGTGTCTTATAAAGTTGCTATTTTCAATATGGATTATGTTTCAGTTGAAAAACACTCCTCAAAGCAAGTTGTGCTTTGAATGCTCTTGTTGACAAGCTTGCTGATATTCAGTGTGATATTTAAATAGGATGATTTTTTTTTTTTTTTCTTTGGCAACATTGAAATGATGGTCACTGAGGTTTGATACAAATTTGTCTTTTGAATTAGATGACAGTCCGAATATTTATAAAATGATGTTGTGTTTGACCATTTTTCTTAACTTGTCAGGCTTTTACAAGATCTTAGACATTATAATGATGTATTGTAAGATTGATTTATTACGAACAATCAAACCTTTTTCATCAGTTGTATTACTTATTGTTTGTAGAAATATGTTTTTTATTATAATATATGTGAAATCAGTCAGTTTGTATAATCATGTGGTAGGTAGTTTGCATGCTGCTTTTTGATAAATCAAATTTTAAAAAGTTTGAAAGCATTGCAAGTTACAGATCCGCAATAAAAAAAATTACATTGATCTAATGAGGAAATTAGGGAGAGATCAAAATGACCTGGCAATGAGAACAAATTAAGATTTTTTCTGTCTATATGGTGTCAGTGTTTGTCTTCTGTAACCATTCTAAGCTTTCTTTGTGAAATTTCTGAGTCACAAGTGGTAAATAATTTAAACACCTTCTTCACTGACCACTGCCTCTGTGTTTTCTCTGTTTCAGGGGAGGTATATGAATATTCCGGATGTAAAGGTTCATACCAACAGAGAGTGGGTGTGGAGGATGGCAGAATACCAGATTCAGCCTTGACGGCCAGCTCATTCAATACAAAAAGACAACCAAAAGATGCAAGAGTTGGTCGATCTGCAGGTATGCACAAGCTATATCTTGTGTATTTTAGTGGAGATTATCTGACCTTCTTTTTTAGAAAAGAAATTTATCCCGGAGACATAGTTTTGATTTTATGATCTGAAGTAGTATATTATTATATGATTGCAAAAGATCTGTGATTGACATATTATGTAAATACGCTTTTTCAGTCAAAAAGCAATAACATAAATGTGCCTTAGTGCAATAGTAATGTTTAGATATTATGTAATAAGACTTTGTAAAAAGAGAATTCAAGTTTGTATTATACTTTGATCTTTTCACATCACCAGACCAATATGCCCAGTGTTCAAAACTAATTGTAACAAAAGTTTCCTTCACAATGAAGCTATGTTACGAATTTGCTAGAAAAAGCATTGAACATACAGTACCAGTTTTAAACTTTTCTCCAGAAGAGTTTCCCTTGTTGTTGGTCTTATTGTTGCAAGTTGTTTGTTTCTCACACAACAATATGGTTTCAGATATGTATAGATCACAGAACTTGATAGTACAGTGTCAATACATGATAAGATTATATAATCTGTCATTAGACATAAAACATCTTTAGTTTCAAAATGAAAATGCGCTGGTGAGTAACTAGCTGGCTAATAGGTCAATGTAAAAATCACAAACAAATAATGTAGTTCCTATTGATTATGTTGATAGCATTCTGGAATTGTATTTCCCCAGGTGCCTGGTCGCCGTCCATACAAAATGCCTTTCAGTGGCTGCAGGTGGACATGGGCAAACAGTACGTGGTGACCCAGGTATTCCTGCAAGGCAGACAGGGCAGTGATGAATATGTCAGGGAATTTTTCCTCGAGTATTCAGATGATGCAAGAACTTGGCGTCGCTACACTAACCAGCTTGGTATTTCTGAGGTGAGAATAGAGCATACATATAGTCCTTCGTGTTTGTACAAAATTGAATTCCTATTATGCATTTTTTCCCCCTGAATATTTACATATAACAGAAATTATGTCAACATAATCAGGAGTGATAAGCCTTCTTTAATGGCTTATACATGAGAGATTGACATTGCATACATTTGTATTTTGCGGTAAAGAATATGATTTTTTTTAATTTTCAGTTGTTGATACCCATCATAACAGAGAAAAATGGTTACTTTCAGAGTCATAATAAATTTACAGACATCTGTGCCAATATATATTGCCCCACACTCGCTTGGCATCTCATTTATCATCATGCACAATTTTTATCAGCCAAGATATCTGTGAAATAAAATAACAACCATGATTTTTTAAAAAAATAAGTTAAAAGCAGTGTGCTGTCAGGGTGTTGAAAGATCACTCTCTATTGCTCATGCTGATTTTCTGTTTATTTTGTATTTCTCTACAGATGTTTGAGGGGAACTACAATGATGCACAGCTCCAGATCCGAACACTTCAGTATCCAATTGTCGCAAGATATGTCAGGTTCAATCCTCAGCGATGGAACATGGTCATTTCTATGCGTGTCGATATTGCTGGCTGTCCATTCGGTATGTTTTTGTTGTTGCTGTTAATAATATGTTGTCAGATGCTTACATCCTGTTCTGTTGGAGGATGAGGTTTATATATAAATGCTCTCTATTATTATTTATTGTTTTTTATCATATTTGGGTTTGTTTTGTTGTGCTCTGACAGAGCCAGAGACTGCAGCCTTTGATGGTGAGAGCTACATTGACTTTGACATGAGCCGCCAAACAGTGCAGACCACTCAGGACGTGCTGGAGCTAAGGTTCAAGACGGGCAGGCCCAATGGTGTTCTGATGCATGCCAGCAGCAACCAAGGAGACCTGATGATGTTGGAGATGAAGAGAGGCTATTTGTACTTTAAGTTGGATCTGGGTGAGTGATTAACCCTTTGAGATCCAGAGCAGGTTTTTAAGCAAAATGATAGGACTCTTCAGAGACACTGTTCAGCATTTGAAACCTCTGCTGAAAAGTATTTGAAACTGCCTTAATGGCCAGTGCTCAAAGATAAACTTCTCAAATATAACATTCAGCGCATTTTCTTTGTGCCAGTCGGTCTCACTGAAAACTATTCGTAATTGTATATCAAATATATCACTCTTAGTTGTAGAGGTTAAAGTTCAGGCTGGGTATCTGTAGGGAGAGTATGGGGCTTGAAAGATTGTGAGCTTTGGATGCCAATTTCCATAATATAATGGTTCTTGATTCTGATCAGAGTTGTCTTTGCATAGGATGCCAAAACTTCATGTAACTCAATGGACAGTAAAAGATAAGAAAACTGCTTCAGCACTTTTTGTTGTTGTTGTTGTTGTTGCTGCTGAAAAGGGATGTTGATAGTTTTAGATATGTCATATTTTTGGAAAACTTTTTTTTTTTAAAATTGTTTTGGATTTTGCCAATTTTTTTTCTTTTTTTTTTCAAGTTAAGATGTGTGTCAGAAATATTTTTTCAAGGAGCAAAATAAACATTAAATTGTGTGCTCTAATATACCAAATATTCAGTCCACAAACTTTTGCCAAAATCTGATGAACTGAATGCTGATTTGAGCCCAGTATTGATCTGGTAATGACATTTAGAGAAATCCAATCAGTACAGCTGTAGTATGCACAAAGCAAACACATGTCCCAGCTGTTGATTGATATAAAAATTTTTCTATTTTTGAAGTCCAAGTGCAATTGTTTTTGGCTTCTTGTGGGAAAAAAACAAAAAATCTCTGGCTACATGTGAACTCATGTGTTACTCATGCAAGGCTGATTATTTCAGAGAGGCAGGTTTAACTATGATTTTCATTCAGCACTGGCATGCTGAAAATTCAACATATAAAATCTAAATCTCATTTTCAAATAGGGTCATTATCTAGTCTCAACAGATAAGGAATAATTAAGTTGCATCTTTTAGCTATGAAAGAAGATACATCTTGATTTTTATGGTCACTGAGGAATGAGTGAAAGTGATCCATTTCTTCAATTCTAAATTCAGAGATGGCTTTATTAGTTTGTTTTATTTATTTATTTATTTATTTTTTTTTTTGTCAATCTGGGAACCAAGTGACATGAGCTTGGTGCTCAAAGGATTTCCATGGAATCACAGAAATTAACTTTGAACATGAATTTTTTGTCATGGAAGTGTCATAATAAAATAACTTTTTTTCATCTCGTTCCCTAGGCCATGGACACTAATATATCTGTACTTGAAAGTCTCGACAATCAGATAATTTTTACCAGGTTTGCACAACATTTACTGCTGGGGTAAATGATATAATCCATATTCTTTGCCTGTTGGTGGAGCTGCTGAGACAGTCAAGTGGATTAATTTTCTTTGTTTTCCTTTGTTGACAGGCTCTACGGTGGCCAAGAAAGGTTTGACAGTTGTGAAGGCTGGCAGTTTGCTGGACGACAATCAGTGGCACGATGTAGTCATCACCCGTGACAAACAACAGCTGAAAGTTGTCGTCGACAGACTGATCAATGAAGTGCAGACTAATGGCTTGTTCTATAGGCTGGATCTGGATAAAAATGTGAGTCCACGAAGTGGATTGGCATTTTATGTAGTCATGAAATTTTCTGACTCAAATTCAAGCTAAACTGGATTCTGGATTTTATGGAGTCACAAAACCTCCTAACATCTGTTTCTGTGAAATTTGCCTTTTATGCAATCACAGGCATTCCTTGCATCTGTTTTTAAATTGACATTTTATTCAGTGACAGAAATTCCTAACATCTGTTAAAGTTAAATCAATGTTTTGTTCAATCACAGAATTCCCTGACATCGGTTATAGTCATGGAAGTTTATAAAGGAAGTTTATAAAAATTTCTGTAGAAATCAGGAAATTGGGACACACTATGTAGTGGTCTTTGAAAGAGATGAGGCCCTTTAATGAGTAGACCTCTGTTTAAAAAAAAAATCTGAAAAAATGTTAGAGTTGATATTAATCAGGGAAAGTTAAAGAAAAGTTACCATCATCCCTCATAATGGTGACTGTGGTAGTGCTCTCATTAAAGGCAGTCACTCACTCCACGTATGTCATACTACAGTGATCAATCCTCAGTAGCTTGGTGACTGTGTCTTAGGTGGATGGGCTCTTATTTAGATTGAAAGGTTGTACTACCCATCTGACTGCTGTCTTAGCTGTTATGACTAGTTGATATCCAGTGTTAGTTAACGGACAACTCTCTTCGTTGTGTGTGTGTTAGAATTAGATCTAACAATCCCATCACCTCCAACTCATGTCCGTTTCCTCTGCTTCATCCCCATTTAACTGCACAGCTATCAAGTACGTTTCTCTCAAGTGAACTCTTGATGTGAAATTATACCGTGAATATTCTCATGTCCTGTCCAACACCAGACCCCTAGGTGGTTTTTTGATTTGGGACAGGATTCTTAGCTGTGTAGATTACAATGAATAAATTTTGTTTTGCAGCAGAGGTAGGCTCTTTATGGAACTGCTAGGCGGTGGATTGTCAAGCGTTGAGCATTGTACATTAAAATTTTGTCAAATAATACCTAGATGAAAAGCATTACAAAAGTTGACATATTTTTGTGTTATTTTCATTTCAGTTGTTTATCGGAGGAGTGCCATATTTCAATCAAGATGGTATAACTGTCAAGTACAACTTTGTGGGTTGTATTCAGAATGTGAATTTGAATGGTGCCAAGATGATACGAGATGCCATGGCTGGAAAAGTTGGCACCGTTTCTTTGGTCAATAATGTTAACCCGTACTGCAATGTGAGTATCAGCCTTTAAAACAAAAAACTTACTTTGTTCATTCTGTACAGCAAATGAAACACTTATTCATCATTCTCACTATGAATAACAGTGTCATTTAAAGTGGATGTTGAAACATTCACAGCTGTTCTGTCATGTGTGGAATAATTACTCTTCAATGCCAGTAAGTTATCATTTAATGACAGCAGGCTCATATTCATGACAGAGTATATTTTTATGTTTTCTTATTTTTGCTGAAAAATTTCTTCTTGGGCATTAACAGAAGAGAGGAGAGCTCTGTTTGGATAGTCGCAATATTTTCCAGTTATTCATTATACTGTAGTGCTGCAGTACATTTACATTTATAATATCAACATTTAGAATAGTCAGGATGTCCAATTCATTTGTGATTAGGGAAATGTGAGAAACAAGGAAATAAAGAAAAATGTGTTAGGAGGTTGGTACAGTAATCTTCTACAACCTAGTGTTACAGTTTGATGTAGTTCAGTAAGACTTAATGTAAGGGGATTTTATATAGAAAGGACTAGAAAGCACAGACCTCTGCTGGTGATGAATATTCTGTCGATCCAATCTAGTGAACCATTTTACCTGTCTGCCAAATTAGTCCTCAATACAAGGGATGTAAAATAATTAAAGGCATTTATATAGCGCCTCACCCCGTAGGGCTCGAAGCGCTTTACAGAACCTAAATGTTTTGCAGCCACACGCGAAATATGCCTGAAAACAAACAGGGGTAATAACATACATACATATATAACATGGTATACAGAAAGACTCCAGACATGCTCACACACATAATCCTGTAATACAATTCAAACGCATACGCAAGTCTGTAGGCAAGACTGACAGCCCTCTCGCGGGCAAGACTTGAAAACATTACCCAGACAGATACATGTTGAACAGGTATATTTTTAACTGTTGTTTAAAAGTCTCTAGGCTTGAACAATTGTTTTTTGTGGTATACAAACTTGTTTTTTGTTTTTTTTTAAAACTGTTTGTCACAGGGGAAGCAGTTTGTCAGTTCAAGCTACCAGCTGTACATGCACTATAACTTTTCTTTCCTCAAATATTCAATCCAGAATGGGGGAGACTGTTTCCCAGATTATCTGCCCCTTCCAAAAGAGGAACTCGTGCAAAAGGAGATCATTTTTACCAGCCCCATGACATCCCTTTGCCAGATGCGAGAGGTCTTGAACAAACAGCATTAAGAGGGAAAAAATCCATTTACTTTATGTTATTCCAAAGACCAATCACAAAAAAAAATTGAAAAAAATTATCACAATCAAAAGGAAACATTCTCTTTACATCATTTTTTTGTTGTTGAAATTTTCATCACATATTTTCAAGCAAAGGGCACAAAGGTGATTATTACACTGCTTGTTCAATCCCTATTTTGTCTGGTAAAGGGAAGTAATAGGACTGAGCACAACAATCTCCCATATGTAGTGATTGACATGAGACAATCACTTGCTGAGATAACTGCCCACTGCTGGTTAAAAGGTGCAAAGAGGAGAATGTAACACAATCACTGATGTACTAGCATGAGGTATGAAAAGGGTTGCTGATACCACTCCATGGCAGCAAGTTCATCATTAAAGTGCTGTGATGCATACAGAGAATGCCATCAGAATTACATGAGGATGATAGAGCTGTCTGGCTTTGTGAGTGAGATATAATTATACAGATTATAGGTCATGACGGTAAAGTTCCCCAGTATCCCATTTTCATCTGTTTGCTGAGCTTGACAGCTCATCTAACCTAGACAATGCATGAATTGTCTTCGCAAGCTGGGGCTGATGTCAGTGGCTGATGGCTGACATGTTGGTATGAATGCAACACTGAGTCACTTGTCTTACACAGAGAAGGAGGCTAGGGGCTTGGATATCAAGTATTAATTTAACACAATGACAGCCACATCATGCCAGATGTGATAGTCACATTCAGCAGTAGTAAAAGATATATTTATACAAACAATAATGGTTATCAAAGGATGTAGAAGGCTATTTATAGTGTCAAAAAACATACATGTGAAAACATGCAGTTTGCTGTTTTGGTTAAGCCTCATGTTTACAATTTTCATATATGGGATGGGAGACCAAAATTTGAGGAACAGTGGCCTATATGATGTATAACTGATAAGCTAAGCTGGTTCGTGGCCACATTTTTGTAAACAGAGGGTGACCTGAGAAGTCAGCTCCTGAAATGTTTCTGAAGACAAGACAGACTCAAAGTATATGTACCACTGTCAGTTTGCAGTAGCAGATTAAAAGGGCAAAAGAAAACCAGGGCTCACATTCACCACAGCTGATCTTCCTGATGATGTTCCCTTGATAAAGTAAACTAACCAGTGGTCAATATGATAAATGGTGACATAAGCTACTTACGTATAGTTGGTGAAAGGGATGACATCTTTGTAGGCGCTGGTGAGCTTGAAGTTGTGGCTGATAATACCATTGTCATTTCTATCTTTCATGAAGGCATTATAATTCTGACCTTCAAAATCTTTGTGACTTATGTCGAGACGACCTTTTGACAAAAACTCGTAAACACCTGTCAAAAACAACAACAAAAAACTAGTGAATTTTACAGTGTTGGTTTCATTAAAATATTGATAATAAAGAACAGAAATAAATTCATGTGGCATTTACTTGATTATAACTCTTTGCTAGCATTTAACTAAAACTGGAAAGATACATCAGCTAACTTGGACCCCTTGAGATGACTAGTACTGTAATACTCATTTACCACTGTGACTAATATCTATAGGCACATTCATCAAATTATCTCTATCTCAGTGTACAAAACTGACAGAATGCTTTCAATTTGTGACAATTAGTGAGAGATAACTGGAGTCAGTGATATTGTGATGTTTCGTATTGAGTGCCCTTTCTCTAGTTGCTTTCTCCTACTGCAATATATGACCAATACAATCCCCATTCTGTGAATGAACATGCATTTGACAAAACTATGTAATTCAATGGAGTTTGATTCCAGTACTGTGGTGGTGCTTCATGACTATATCTAAGACAACTGTAAGGAGTGACTAGGCGTTAATTAAGATTCTGTCAAATTATTATGGTAGATAACATTTTATCTCATTACCTTGCAAGTCAGAGCACAGTCTACTTCCATTGTTTACAACTTGACAGAATGGAAAGCAACAATGTAAATATCACTTTTAAAAGTTGTGTGACCACATGAAATCAGTCAGATATCAAAGGAAGCTTTTTACCCAGTTGGATTTTATTGACTCGGGGATCACTAGAATACTTTTTTCACTCTGCGGAAACCAAGAACTCTTTACAGGAAAAATCTGACATCATATTTATTCAGCTAAGTTGTGCAAGTTTGTGAAAAAGACCTGAACTTACCAGAGTCAGGTAAAGAATTAAAATCGCCACACAAGATGAGCGGCATGCTGTTGCAGATGTCTGTGTCCAGTGATGGAGGGGGAGCGTTGGGCCGGAACTGCATGGAGGCTTCCTTGACAAACTTCTGCAGCTCCTCTATCAACATCATGGTTTGTACCAGCTTCACATCTGGCAGCTGGGGATCCCAGTGGATGTGGGCCGTGGAGACCATCAACATCTGAGTCAAACCTTTGGGGGGCGGCACTGGACCTGGCAAAATATAACACATTTAGCAAAATTAACTCTCTCTTTCTAATCCCCCAGCTAAGTAACAACTCAGACCATGATTAAATGTAGCTCATCAGTATCTTAGTCAGGCATTCAGGGTGGCAAAAATAAAAATTCAACAAATTAATTCTCTCTCTCTCCTAATTCCACAGATTAGCACAATTCTGATAAACAAAAAGTTAGTCCAAGGAGACCATCAGCATCAAAATCAAGCCCTTTGGAGTTGGCGTCAGACCTTGCAAAATGACACATTTAGCCAAACTAACTTTGTATCTACTCCCACAGTTAAGCAAAAATTCTTAACACAGTTTGAGACTGTCAATCTATCCAAAACAAAATCATTTCTTCCTCCATCAAAATTTTTCCATTGCCACATCTCTGTGTCGCAGGGGTAAAACTGAAGTATCTTTCCCTTCAAAGGTTAACAAAAAAAATCTATAACTTAAAAAAGTTAGAAACAGCCAAAAAGTCTATTTTACTGCTAAAAAACAGGATTTTTGAAATCTCTGTCAACTGAACTGGGTATGAAGGGTTTTTCTGTAATTTTCAGTCACCAAACAAACAAACAAACCAAAAAAAAAAAAAAGGCAATTTTATACAGGATTTCAATAGACACGGACAGAACAAAATTTATATCATCGAGACCCTGTGCTTTGTCAGAATAGTGATAGACAGATTGTCACCATTTTTATCTGGTGTATGTCTCAGACTGAAATGAACGAGTTCTTTTTTTGGTTTAAGTTAAAGTTCACTGCAGCCATGGTATTTAAGGCTGAAATGAGCAGACAGTATGATAATATACAGATGAAATATCTTCCATATAGGTAAGGTGGGATGTGAAGAGTGGAAGGGAGTGAGAGAAAAGTGACAGAAAGGCAGAGAGGAGATGAAAGTGAGTAAGTGAGAGAAAGAGAGTGAGAGAGAGAAGGGGATGGAGAAGATTGGGAGAAAAGGAGAAGTGTGAGTGACACTTGTGTAACCTGGGCAAGAGCTGGCCCTGGGTGTGAGCCTTGGACTGGTCAATAAACAAGACAGCAGTGAAAGGTGACAATGAACCCTGCTACATAATGGCGCCACTCTCTGATGCCACCTTCTCCAGTAATCATTTTAACAGAGTCCACCATTGTCTTTGTTTATTCCCACAGTACACCTGGTGCTGCCGGGCGTTGCTAGACAAAAAAACTTCCACATCTTTATCAGGAATGATCGACATGTATTTGGGCATGTGCAAACCTCTTGAAGGAAAGCGAGTTTGAAAGGGGCGGAGGGGGAGGAAGAGGGGGGGGGGGGGCTGCATCACAGCAATCAGGAGGAGACTGGCTTCAAAGGTCTGTTGTGCCATCCAGATGTAGACGTCTACAAATAAGGACCAGTCACCCCGGTGGCTGTGGGACCACTGATACCCCCGGGCCCTCCCACTACTTTCATCCTCCTCCTTCTTGCCAACTTCTCATCTGAACCTTTTCTGTTTCCTGCCCTCATTTCTCCCATTTCCAGCCGTCATCACCCACCCTCCATCCCAATCACTCCCCCCCC
>JBCAUA010766417.1:0-14920 GCA_038406235.1 Peronia verruculata | reverse complement strand
CCCCCCCCCCCCCCCCCCCCCCCCCCCCCCCCCCCCCCCCCCCCCCCCCCCCCCCCCCCCCCCCCCCAACAAACAAACAGAACACGAAAAGTCTCTGAAATTCCTATTGTAATATGCTCTCAGCAATTACATAATATATATATATATACATACAGGGAGAAATACAAAATCTAATCAAACGATATTTTATCATTTCATCTACGGCGTCCCATCTCTTGTGATGTTGTAAGGAGAATAAATATTTTGCACATTTTCCGAATGAATCAAGCATGCATTCTTTTTCATGCTATAAATTTAAAAAACTATACATTCTCTAGACAATGAAATGAAGACATTTTTAGAAAAAAGAAAGTTAGTTTTAATTAAACATGTGCTCTAAAACATGTTGTCCTAGAAAATTGTCAAATTTTGCTATGTTTTGTGTAGTAGAACAAGTGATATACCAATGGGTGGGGGTTCAGACGCTGTATACTTTTGTTGTACAGAACGTTTCATTTTAATCTTATGTGGTAGGTTTATCTTTTTCTCCATTTACTTTTTCTTCCTGTACAAAGCACATTTAAAAAAAGCATTGAATAAAAAAGTTTATGAACTTCATTTCTGCCTTAATTTGTTTGTTTTTTTTTTTCTTTCTGCCTTAATTTGTTATTTTGTTATTTTTTCTTTATCTGAAATATCCGTTCCCAAATTTTCAGCTAGCAAAAGATGCACAATAATACCACCGTGTGAAAATTCAGTCGACGCTTTAGTCCGCGTAAGCCACATTTCACAGGAAAGGCAGTTTTTTTTTTTTTTTTTGTAATTCACGGGAGACTGACACAACATTCAGAAGGGTAAAAATTTAAGTTGTCATACACATTTATCAACATTTACTGCCATTTTCATAGACTTTGAACAATAAAGTTAACAAAAAATTGAACAATAATTATAAAGCATTCCCATACAAGTTACATTGTCATAATTAAACTTCTCTGCTTAATATTTATTGGTTTATATAAATCGACCACTATTAAAGAAATAATGAAATTCGCATTCAATGTTTCTAACACTGGCCTGTTATTTATTTTCCATCAGAGATTTTGTATCCATCGAGTAAAAATTTTAATACTTATCCATCCTTTTTGCCTTGTTGACAAGAGAAATACAAAAACAGCTGAATGATAACCGTTGACAAATGATTTTTGAATCTCTAGTATAACCGTAGTATGCGGGAAAGAGAGAGAACGGGACAATTTGATACGTATGGAATTACTCGGTTGAGCTCCTTTCTAATATTACATATATATAGCTCCTATGGAAACAAAATTCGTACTTTCTACGGAAGCATTTCTCTCAAACCAGAGTTTTCATAGAGTAGCATATTCGTCACTTTACAATAAACTGGTTTTCAACAACTGATGGATATTTCGTTTTCGACACTTCAGTTAGCATCACCATGAGACACGCTGAGGTTATAGAGGGATCGATACTATGTGGGTTCGGTGTAAAAAAAAAAAAAAAAGAAAAAAAATCAAAATGCCGTATTTTGCGAAAACTGGGAGAGAATGGTAGTTTGTCATCTTGAGATATGGATGTCACAAACTTTCTGGGTGTTGATGCTGAATGGGTGTTAGTCGTGACGTTGGAAGTGGATCAGGCGGAGGATGCAGATGAAACACATACAGTGATGAAGGAATGACAGGAATCTCCAAGGTGGAAACAATACAGAATCTATTGCAGGCGCTTTATAATAATGCACTTTTTCAGGGCAGCCGTCTTCTTCCGATTTTACGATCACGCTCTCGCCTTGCATTGGATCTCTGCTTGAACTGCCTTGTAGAAATTTCGGTAGATCTACACACACCGCCGTGCAATGATGTGCCATTGATATTCACAAATACTGTTCCAGGTAGAAACAACGCAAAAACAACGCACTGTAAAGTATGATAGTCGGTAGCATTGGAAAGAAAAACATGACGAGGCATCATGACATTTTAATGATGATTAATATTTACTAGCAGTCTAGAACGACGGGCAAAAAGACTGAGCAAACTGGGTAAGAATTCCATGGATTTCATAATCATTAGAATGCAGATAATAATCTGACTTAGAAAAAAAAAAAAAAATACCGTTCGCTGAGACGATGATAACCGCAATGTTAGGCCTAGATGAAGATCGCTTGCAACCAACAAGCACAGATGGCGATCATGTGGATCACCAGCAATAGAAGTAATTAGCATAGAGATGTCCCATCCATGTAGTGTTTGGTTTTATTCCTTCAGTCACTCTAACTTATTGGCTGGGACGGATCCCGTCTAAGAGATATAATTTATATAATACAAGAGAGGCATTATATTTAAGGTGGATTAAAAAAATTGAAGCGAAGAACTTATGTACACATAACACGAATTTAAAAAGAGCTTAAACTTTTATTTAAAAAACGAACAAAAACTATTTGCAAACCTCTCTACCCCTGTCTTTCGCGGCCTTCAGAAGCTTAATACAATTTCAGTTTTAGCCAGTAGGCGTTCTAGAATTTTTTTTTATTTTGTATGGTTTTCTTTGGTTTATTATTTTATGCCAGACGTAAAGTTCAGCAGAGCTGAAAATTAGCCCAAAATCAATCGAGAAATTTGTAGGAAGCCATCTTTGGTGGATTGTTCTGTCGTCATAGATTATTCCACACTGGATGCAAGCAAAGGATACAAGAAAGTAGAGGTGTGCCATAGCACTTGTTGGAGAAAGTTTTGTTTTCTTGTATTGTTTTCCTTCCTCTAATTTGAACAGTTTGATGCACAATCACCATTGGTGGTCGGAAGTATCCAGGAGAGGAACCAGTCTGGTGAACCCGCCTGGACAAGAATACCGTCATTTTACACAAATAAACTTTAATAATATGTGGGTTTTTTTTTTTTTTTTTGTAAGTGCATATTGTATTCTTTAAGATGACGGCAGAAGAAATCAATTCTGAGGAGATCAATGCCGAAAAGACAAAGCTCAGCGTTTAAAGCCCAAAGAAAATGTCCATGGACGAGGAACTCTAAACAATCAGTTCAAGAACACCTTGGAGAAATGATCACTACAATGAAGAGGGCTCAGTCGACCGTCTATACCAACCATGGCACAGCAGCATTGGGAAAATTGAAACCAATGTGGAAAGAAAAACCACTGCATCCTGTCAATCTTTATATATAATTATTTATGCTTGCGAAATATCTTTGGCGAGTACTCGGAACACATCACCAATGAAGCAGTGCGTGCAACGATCACCAAGCATGAAACATTTCCAAACACTGCTATCCATGGAGAAGAGACAACTTTTGATGGTGGTCATGTGGCAAGAGCCAGTGGCCTATCGAAGCCAAGGGAAACAGTTAATTGAAGAGGCAGGCAGAGAAAAAATGGACAACAACATTGCCGTTGAGTGGAAAGGGAACAGATTTGCCATATTACCCACCATTGCCGGTCTAGATCGCCCGAACGATATTCAGCGCTCCCCACGACCCCGGAAAGGGTTAAGAAACTCCTGAAGAAATCAGTCATGAATCTGATGAAAATGTTGAATTTATAATAAACAACTCTTCCCTTCCCCCCCCCCTCCCCCTCTCTTATTCCAAACTGCGTCCTGGATCAAACCGGTGACCCGTGGTTGGAATCTGTGTCAGAGGATTCAAAGGAAACATTGATTAAAATGTTTTTGCGTCAAAATCTTTTGCGTATCAATAACTTTTCATATAATATGTTGCTGTGAAAAAACAAAAAGTTAAGAAAGAGTGCATGGCATATGTGGAAGGCTGCCGTCAAGAATGGGTATAAATATGAAAGGGGGGGGGGGAGGGGGAACAAGGAGAAAAAACGTGTCCATTTTTGGCTTTTCTCAATAAGGCTTTGTCCACCACCACGCTGCATCTTATACGACATCAGGTAACCAAAAAAGCGCAGTCATTTGCAATGAGAGAAAAATAAAATATGCGTGCAATGGTCAACAAGTTCAAAAACCTTTGATATATACAAAATTATCAAAGCTAAATGTGAGAATGTTTTGTATTTGCTAACCACTGACAATGCTTAAAAGTTTAAATGTCATATAGTTGTGCCATCGCCGTTGTGCAAAAGTGCTTGCTGATGTAAACACGCCGGTCACACGATAGAAATTCAGAAACAAGCTGTTCTACTGTGTGCATTTTTGTTTCCTCAGTGCTAATTCCAAAAAAACAATTTCATAGATGTTAATTGTTATCAACGCCACAGTGACATAATGTGTGACCTATTGCTCTAGATGACGCGGAGACCATGGTGTATTTGTATGAAAATAATTAGGTGGACAGCGCGGGTCCATTATTTTCTCACTATGTGTGTGTGTCAAACAAAAAAACAAAAAAAAAAAAAAATCACACAAACCATGCACGTAACCAAAAAATAAATAAATAAAAAAATAAATAAAAAACTGCTGAACTGAATAAAAAAATTAAAGGTCATATAGATAAATATGCATGATATATAAAAATACCTTTGTTATTTGTGGTATTTTAAACGAAAGCCTATTGTCAAAACTGACATTTAAGCAAATCTGAAATTATTCCAAACTTGGTGAATGTATACATCAGAGAGTGATGTACGTGAGAAACGTGATCAGAAGTTTTCAAATTTCAATTGCTCAAATTGAACAATTCAAAACGGAACTTGGTTGTCACATCCATTTCTATTGCGCCCTTGGGAAAAAATCGAACTTCACATGACAAGCGAAGCCTAGCCATAAAAAGTTCGGATTTGCAGTAAAATTTAAAGATCAAAGCTCTTGAATGTCAAGTAAATAATTTTGCACAATTCCGTTAACTTTAAATGCCGAGAAAAAAGCCCAGCAATACAAAGTTCGGGTTTGCAGTAAAATGTAAAGATCAAAAACTCTTGAAAATCAAGGAAAATCTAATAATGTTGCACAATTCCTTAACTTCAAATGCCGAGAATAAGCCCAGCAATACAAAGTTAGAATGTCTAGCATTCGTGTGCGCGATTCAGCTCTGAAATGCCTTGAGCCAAGGAAATTCTACCAATACATGTGCCACGTCCACTTCTCAAACTTAGAACCCCGAGCCAGGCCCAGCAGTACAAAAGTCGGGCTATGGTATTACACAGGTTCTTGACATCCGGTTCAAACTCCGAAGAGGACAGGATTTGAAAAATTTCTTTCGAACTTCCGTGGAAAACTGGATTTCAAGTTATTCGATCTGAATTAAATCTAAACTAAAGCTTAACGATTCTCTTTATGTAATAAGCTTTTAAAAGATTTAAGTTGCTACAACGAGATTTTGCACCACCTTTCTTGAACTTTGAACCCCCAGCAAAAAGCGAGTAACACAAGGTTCGGGTATATGCTACGCTAGGGAGCATTCATGCCCTTCAAAAATTCATGAGTCATGGCAGTAAAAGATTTTACAAAAGTTTTCTTCCGAATTTATGGGTGTTAGCCTAGTAAGTACATTATACAATCTGAGCTTTGCTTATAGGTCTTCTATTCACTCCATCACCCTACCACCAGTGGTGTGGATTTAACAGCTGTTGAATTTACATTCCCTGTTTTACCCAGGGTCATTCTTATAAATCATCTCCCAATCTATAGGAGTACATTATAAAATGTTTGCTATGTTTTTATCATAGAAATTAAAGCAGCTAAAATGTTATTTTCTGTGGTCTAGTCATCCCAAATGATAAATACTGCTTTGATAGGCATAAAGATTGACAGCATAATACGAGTTGCTCTGCGTTACCTGGGATTCCTACGGCGACAGCATATGAAAATGACAACTGTTTGAAACCAAGCAGGATATTCCTTTGACGTTGAATAGGTTTCCCCGAGCGAACAAAGACAGCTCTCCAACAAGGCATCGAACCCTAGCCAAACACTGACAAGGCAACGGCTTGGTCTCCACTCCACTAGTCCGCAGTCTCGTTGAACCGTAGGGGCACTGCTGATGAACATCAAGCTATCTTTCACCATTCCTCTCGACACACCGAAGCTCTTTAACAGAGCAAGCAACGAACATAGCGTCTCAGCTATAAAACAAAAGCAAATGGCTTTCCGACAAAAAGCAATAGAGCCTCAGCACACAACACTCTAGTGGTGGAAAGGATTGGAAAGAGTCTCAGCAAAGGAAAGGATGCCGAAACAAATAGCCGTGATGGCAACAGGGAAATCAAGAAAGAAAATGGAAACAACTAGCTGGATACAGACCGGGTATAAAGCTAGTAAAGTATTAGAAAAAAGTTCACGTTGAAAAGCCCATTTTTAATGTACATGGGATTATGTAATTATTTTCCTGTTACTGAATATGTTAAATGAGGTGGGGGAAAAAAACGACTGTTTTCATTTTTGTTTTAAAAGTACAGTGAAAAGGTGTGAATAAAGAAAACAATTATAGACAAATAGCTTTATCTTCTTTTGCCTAATGCATGGAAGACGAACAGTGGGCGCAATCGAAAATGCTCAAAAAAAAAAATAAAATAAAATAAAATAAAAATGCACAGCAATTTATTAGTAAATGACCAATGTTTTATTAAAGTATCAATTATTGTAGAATATCAATTCTAGGAAGAAACATTGCTGAAGGGATGGAGTAGGAATTTCATTCAAACCTGGAGAAATCAGGCCTGAAAATAGAAGCTGACTGACCTAAATAGCTTGTCTTCAGAGACCATTTTCAAGAGAGAATGTTACAAAGAACGACACACGTTTATTACCTGTATGTATTCGCAGGACGTCCTGTCTCCAGAATTGAAAGCAGCAGCTGTCATCTAGACCTTTGCCGTTTACAACTTATGCTCTCTACAGAAAAAATGCTTTATCAAGGATGCTCTGAACTATATATGACACAGAAAACAGATTTAGGCCAATGAATTGTTCGGGGAAAGGTATTTCGAAATCGTTAACATGACAGAGGCGTTTTTGCTCACACGCTGAATTGTGTGTATGGTCTGCGTATAACAGGTTTTGACAAAACGTTCAAGCATGTCACACCATATAAACAAAGCCACGTTTTAGCCATTTTTTTCTTTTTTGGTCACTTGACCAATCTCGAAATAGCTCATTGACTACGCAATATGGATTGATCATGTGTTCAGGATGAGGGCAATCCTAGAAGGTGGAGGTTATTGGCTGTGATCTAAACCTCAAGAGGGCGGACTCCGCCAAGTTCATCTTGGGCAAGACGCCTCATGATTACAGAGACCCAGACCCTAGACTACAGCCATGAGAACGATGCAGATTCACAAATCAGTGCAGTAGCGATGCCATCAGGAGCTAAGGGCCCAAAGAAAAGAAGGAGATCAACTACCTCCTAAAGAAACTTTCATTTCTCCCTTGTACTGGTGGGTGTCGTGGGCAGACACAATTTGTCGGCGGCAAGGCGAGTGGCCTGGAGGAGGGACATCCCATGGTTTCTGAAATGTCTGCCATGCAGTCGCTCCAGCATCGTCTAAGCCTACCCCTGGCTCTCCAGCCCGAATATCTGGTGTTATATGCCTGGAAAGCTGGTTGGTTTAGGGGGTAGTTTTGTAATGAGGTGTCCCAAAGAAACACCCAGCAAATAGGGGCTGGAGTCGAGACATAAAACAAACATTGTCATTACACTCTCGTAACGTCCGATCTTTTCTATTCTGTTAATTTTCGGTTTGTATAATATTCAACATTCTGGTGTGTGATGTTCAAGTTAGGTATAGTTTCACTCGGGAAAATAGCGAGAAATATGGCAACCAACCAATGGAAAGGCAGATGTAACGGCAGCAGACCAGCATACACATGCGCGTATCTTTCTTTACAGTTCAAAGAACACGAAAGTGATGCTGAAACATCCTGCACAATGAATTTAATTCTGTTTTTGACAATCTGCGCAGATCAAGAATGCGACGAATTCGAAATGTGAGTGGTGACTGCTCCTATTTAAGTATTGAAATATTGAATATTGTAATGCTGAAAGACTCCAAACCATCAAAGTATATTTAGGAACAGAATATCTTGCGTTGAGACCATACAATAGAGCCAAATAGAGACTGCATACGATAGTGTTACGATCATTGCACACAAAGAAGGAACAATATCAATGTGTATTGGACAGATCTGACTGGGAGAATGCCATAAACGATGTGGGAGCTTATGAATAAGACAGACGAAACAGTCAGGGAAACACTGTAGCAATTATGGTCAAAACTAACTCGGCAGAGTACACTCAGTTGAGTGTCCAATTATGTATCCGACTTTGACTGGATATAGCCTACATGAGGCTACACAAATGAACAGAACGTTAGAACAGTCTTTAATCAGCCACGGTTGTCGGCCTTTCTTATAATACACTTTGAAAAATGTAAAAAAAAATTCACCTCTGGTCCAACCAGTCCTCAGGTTGCAGCAATAGTTAACTCACATCAACGAGACAGGGACAGCAGCCGGGGATTTACTAACCCAAGATGTTCACAGCTCAGCGGCTCGGAGTGAAAAGGACAGACATGGGTTTTATAAGCTTTTCAACCCCCTGTAGTGGTGTTTATCTTAGCTGTCCACAACCGTGGTCACAAAATAACATAACACTTTTGTGTTATGTGTACATCAGTGATTATAAAGGACAGACAGGCAGTGCTACTGACTTTATATAGCTGTGCACCTCTCCTTCCCAAGCATTAACGGGGTGCCAGTGAAAAGATTTCACAACACACAAAAGTTCTGAACACCATTCAACATTATATTTCAAACATTGACCCTGGAAATATTTTATGAGTTTGAATGCACTTGAGCTAGCATGTAGTAATTATTTAACCCTCCAAAGCCCACTTTTCCAATAATGAATATAATAATAATAATAGAGAGCTTATATGGCGCTTATCCCCGTAAGTACAGGCTCTAAATTCTTCACAATCTATTATTACCCCGACAGACCCAAAGAAGACACTCATTAACGTTCTCAACTTCCTGGGAAGATACAAGGCGGCTGCCTGTTAGGCGCTCAAATCCTTATAAATCTAACAATATCAATCACTGTCTGTAGTCAGGTACTCATTTAAACCTGGGTCAAGTCAGAAAATCTGTATAAATTGTCTTTCCCAACGACAAATTGTCTGGACCAGTCAGAATTCGAACCCGAGACTTTAGATCCCGAGTCCGACGGCCCAACCGCTAGGCCACCGACACCATCATATAATACAATTTCATTCCAGGAAATGCCTAAAATAGCACACAACTGAAACCATATTAACTGTATCATGAGGATAGAAACCGTCTTATTTGTGTAGACCACTGAAGGCTGATTATTTCGTTATTTTAATACAACTCTAAACTGTTGAATCTCTCGACAAATCTTAAACATGTTGAACCTGAACACAGTAACTGTTGTATGATTTTGTCCCGCCATGACTTGACATATTAAACAATTTTTACCCTAAAAATGTCAACAGAAAGGACTGAAGTATTAACTTATTTTCCGTAAAAACAGGTACTGTTCAAACTGAACGTTAACCCCAGTTCCTGCTTTGATGTGAAATAAAATAGATCTCACGTAACTACACTGAAGCCTCTTGGGAGAGAAATATCAAATCAAAGTACGATGATAAAAATCTCTCGCAATTAAGTCGCAATTAAGAATTAAGTCTATCTGTGACCTTACTCTTTACATCGCTAATTCAAGATAGAACACAACAGCTTGTGGGGATTTTCGCAAACGAATTCCTTTTTTCTTTTAACAGATTTGTTTTGTTTACACATTTTCCCGGTGGTTAAAACGTTTGTTTTTAGTCTATGAACCTACTTATAGTTATGTTATGTTATTTTTTGACCACGGTTGTGGACAGCTGAGATAACCACCACTAAAGGAGGTTGAAAAGCTTATAAAAACCATAACCATACGTGAACACATTTTCGGTGTTAACAAAGAGAAGACGTCATTCATTTAGCGATCGCTTCACAAGAACCTATCAATGAAGTAAGCACAAGTTATTCAAAACATTGACCGTGTGCTCAAACACAGTGTATCTTATCTGTCTACCATTCCTTTCACGCTGTATGCCCACTATGGATGCGTTGTGTCCACCTCCATTTCCTTCTTTTACCAGGCAAAAGCGCCACTGATCTGGCCGTGTTAAATGGAGGAAAGAATACATTTACTTCTTGGAAAGGTTGATCACCATGGCTATTTATTAACCTTACAACAATAAGAAAAAATATTCTTTATATACCCTTTTTCTTATTTTTTTTTTTATGGTGTATATTTCAACTAAAGGCGGCAAACGTGACTTTTTTTTTTTACGGTGCCTGTTCAGTACCTCTTTTGTCTACCCCCGCGGAGGCCCGGGATATAAAGGCAGGTTCTTTACTCCCGTCTGCAGGCGGTGAAAGCACAACCACGGCTACAGTGAGCTACGTAAGATCTGAAGCTACGTTTACAGGTCAAGAAAAATAGAGGAAAGAGAGCGGGACAGAAGACAGTAGCGAGAAAAGAGATAAGAGATGTCATCCCCGGAGGGTCAAGGACGGTATTCCATGGGAGATAACGCACCAATGGCAGGCTTTCACCGCCTGCAGGTAGGAGCATGGAACTTACTTATATATCCCGGACCCCCCAAAGGGGGGGACATTGAGATGCGATACTATGAAACCAGATGCTGAGCAATTTTTTTTAACATATTCATTTCCTTTTGCATTGGTGAAAAAAAAAATATACTGTAATATTCTACATTGAATAGAAATTGAGATATCGGCAATTGCAGAGAACGGGATGACCTGCTCCATTCGGTGAGAAAACGAGGGATCAATGTTGTTAATCTTCACCAATCCATATCTAGTCTAGTCTAGAGCATCTTAATTACAATTACTGAGCTTTTACTCAGCCTATTTCAGCAATTTTAACTCCGAAATGTATAGTTTAATACCCCAAGATGAATTTTGTAATGACAAACAAAACAAAAACAAAAAGAAAACAAAAACAAAAACAAAACAAAAAAATGAGTTTAGAATTGAAAAAAAAAAAAACGCGTTGAAAATTCCCTGATCGTTGAAAAGATTGGGGTTTCTTCAGGTTTGACTAACGTCTGATTTTATCGCGTCGCATCTCACAGAAACCATTCTAACTTCAACCATACCAAAAACTTCGCCAAACACTCTACCTGATAGTGATAGCTTAGATGTTCCAGCTTTTCTGATGTTACATCTTGTTTTATTTAGGGTGAAGTTCCACCATCCTGGTATATTTAGGCCTATACCGAAATAGCTGCGAGAATCATAAATGAAAATGATAAATCAACACAGTCCATTGCAGCGTATGACATGCTTTGAATGAACATTAGGCGTGTAACACCTTATCACATTAATTGTTAAGCCCCACATTGTTCAAGGGAAATCTCGGTTATAATCGCACTTAATGTGTCTTTGTTAAAGGGGAGGATGGGGGCGGGTCCTGAAATATGGATTTTGCTTTTTAAAAAAATGCAATTTGGAGTTTTTGTTTTCTTTTAAAAGATCGACTATTCCTGAGAAAAAATGGTATAAGAAATGGATATTATGTCCATTCTAACATGGTTCATTCATCGGATGTTACGGTCTACTGTTAGCCAGGATTTGGCTCCCTCTGGCTGCTACATGTCGCAGCTGTTGGGCCGTATGTAAATACCATTCAAGGCGAAAAGATGATGAGGATATGAAAACGATGATTTTCAAAAGATTTCCACAGCCCAAAACATAATGAGAAAGACGTATGGAGTGGATGAGGCGATGCTTTACCCCACATACCTATCGACAACATTGGTTACCACCATCGGAGGTGAATGTTTGTGTTGAGTGTGTGCTTTTGTTTAACAAAACAACAGCAAGATTTGTGTTGCTTATCTATAGTTTAAGTTTACAATATCATCAATGTATCTGGCAGGAGTGTGATCTAGTTCTAGATCTATAGATCATCTAGTACTATGTCGCTGATCTAAGTTAAGATAGTTTACTTCCAAAGACATTGCTACCCCCAGAATCTGGATAAATGTATAGAATTTATCCTTAATACCAAGGTATCTTTTCTATCAAGGTTTAAATAAGAAAGCTAAAGAAGGACGAGAACTGAACGGTGCAGAAAGAGAACTTGTGTAGATATAATTTATCATACAGGTTCCAATGTAATGAAACCTCAATACCATATCAAGATAGTCACCAGGGTGTTGGTCAATGTTTTGTTTCGTTTTTCAGAAGGCTTTTATTGATTTTTTTTAAAAATGTGGGTCTAATCTAAGGTCACGTAAACAAGAATGTTGAACAGGCATTGTGTTGGTATACTTGTATGAGAGTCAAGTTTTGCTGTATCTTGATTATATTGTTCTCATCTTCACCATGTGTGGTATCATAAAGCTAACAAAACAAGCGTACCTCATCATGCTCAAATGGTGAAATGGAAAGCATATTAGCTGAAATCAAACGTGATTATTATGGAAATGCTTAATATATAAAACTAACGATACTACAAATTCAATACGCTCATTTCACATTGAACGGGTGATCCAAAAATAAATGTAGATCTAGATTTGGATCTGCTCATTTGAAAAAAAAAAAAGAAGTCCATCAACTGATCCAGAGTTTAGATCTCACTACATCTAAATCTCGATCACGATCTAATCTAGTCTAGATCTGAATTTATATCGAGATCTAAATCTTGGTTTGGGACGAAATTATTATTACGAATGAAAGGAAAAATCGCTTGCATGCTTAAAATGCAAGTGCTTATCAGTACCGTAAATAAATGAAGGAAAAAACGTTTTATACAACTTAGATCTCAATCTGGATCTGATGCAATGGGAGAGAGAGAAAATAATGAGAGAGGAAGGAATATCAGAGCCAGAAGTGGGATATAGATCTAGGCTTATGTTTCTCAAAATTAATATTATACAGGGATTCCTCTGTTACGTAGGAATTCTTGAAAAAAAAAATGTTTTTCCCCCGAAATTAACTTTTTTCTTTTCTATTCGCCATCACTGAACGCAAGCGAATGCAGCTCGATATCTGCCCCTCTTCTGAAAATAGACATATGAAATTTCCGGAGATGGGCTTAATCGAGACTCCGCTATTTTACATCACTACTACTACTGTTGATATACTACACCTACTACTACTACTACTACTACTACTATTACCACTATTAGTATTACTATAGTTGTAAAATTCAAACACAAACAGGTAAACAGAAAAGGTAAAACTACTACTACTATTTCTTTTACTATTACCACTACTATTACTAGGCCTACTACAGGTCTAGTACAGCTACTACTGTTATGTTGCACCGATATATTCAGCGTTAATTCTAATGCTTGTTAGATAGGTTCATTCGTGTCGCAGCTGCAGGATATAATGTACTGAAAGTGTTAAGGTGATCCGTCACATAATGTCGAACATGTGATGTCAGCTGATAGAATCAGGCTGACTGATAATACCACGCTTCTTGTCGGGATGATAACAGCTACAGGTAGATGAGATAACATGTCAGTCTCAAGTCAATTAGAGATATTTTGTTCCCTGTCCGTGTTCTAAACAGCACAAGGAGAGACAAGAAAACAGGTAGGCCTGGGTTAATGTGATGAAAAATGTCTTTACTTTGCCACAGTCATTTCCAATGTAAATTAGATGAAAAAGAAAAATTAAATAAGAAAAGAAAAAGAATATGTAAACAAAGAAACAAGTCTGAAAAAAATAAGTAAGTAAATGGTACATAAGTAAATAAACAAATAAATTAATTAATAAAATAGTTCCGTAGGTGACACAGACAAGCCAATATTATAAAAGATGCTTCTTTTTGTGCTTTTACGTATACATGGAAAGATTGTCCTATATCTTATCCGCAATCCTAGCTCTGGATCAAGCAAAGCATTTATCTGAGAGAATTAAAGAGGTCTGTGGCAACTGGCTTAACCCCATAGCTACTTTCATTTGTTGGCGATAGAAATGCCCCCCCCCCCCCACAACAATCTTCACTCCTGTAATCTTTTAAGAAAGATAAAAGAGTATTATTTTTTATTTTGACAAATTTTTGATATAAAGTCCAGGGCTTCAATGACAGATAATTATTTCTCTATCACAGTTGTGTCATTTTGACAACATTTAACCTCTTTCATCTGTCAAATCTTTCCTTTCAGGAAGACTTCATTATTTAGGAGTGGACTGACTTGAAAATGAGGGGCCAGGCTTTGGTGTGGACTGGGCTGGTGATTCTCTTGTTCTGTCAAACAGGTGTGCGAACATAATGAGTTGTGAGATCTCACTCAGGCTGCTAATTATGACTATTTCATTACAATTTTGAGGATGATGATGATGATGATTGATTGATTTATATATTTTGTTGCCCCGAGGAAGGACCTATTTAGTTCGAAAGATTGGCATTTACTTTTAACATCAAGATCAATTTGTTTACATGTTTTATATGTTTGCTTTTCTTGAAGTGTTCAGTTAGTTGCAGGTGAGATAGTTTTATTATACATGTATTTTATAAAATGATGATGATGATGATGATGACGATTCTTAAAAGTTGAAATCACTAACAAAAAGACGGTGTACGGGTAGCTAGGACTGTGAAATGGTAATACTTTAGATAATGCTTTGCAAAAGAGAAAGTTCTACGCACAACTTGGGGAGTATTTAAGTTCGTTAAAGCCCTTATATACATGAAACTCTCTTTCTAAATTGGACTAAACCTTCCCAGGCATCCATTAAAAAACTCTCACTCTCGGGGTAAAAGAAATCTGAAACTAAGCATGTTTGTCTGTATTTCTGTTTCAAGGAATATATCATCTCTCTGTTCCTTTCATACGGAACAATTTCAAATTCTGCAATAAAGAAAAGAAAATAAATAGAAAATTTTTTCTTTCTTTCTTTCTTTCTTTCTTTCTTTCTTTCTTTCTTTCTTTCTTTCTTTCTTTCTTTCTTTCTTTTCTT
>JBCAUA010766306.1:0-14920 GCA_038406235.1 Peronia verruculata | reverse complement strand
GGAGAAAGCGGCAGCCTCCTCAACTTTTATCTCATAGACAAGGACTACTATATAGTAGTCCTTGCTCATAGGTAATTTGGGAGTTGTTTCCCTTGTCAAAAAAAAAAAAAAGGCGAACTCTCATAAATCGAACCCATGATGATGGTCCCGGCAAATTGGATTTAAGCGGACTCGACTGTACTGCAACTTTGTAGGATTCTTGTAATTTGAAAATATGAACCAAAACAGAACAAAACTTCCAGTCTCAACAATGAGAATGGGGTGTAATAGTGTCCATAAAATTACATTGAAGCATGCGTGTGTCCCTGGATTGCTGTCTGGAGTTCTGATGGTTATGAATTGTTGGCGAATCAGATTTTAGAAATTGTTATACATGTTATACATTCTATACTTGTGAGATGGTGCTCATGGATGAAAATGATCTTGTGGTATGGGGTTAGTGATGAGATGCATCTCATTTTTATTTGTATTGTAATGGGAGGATAAAAAGGGTCAAAATGTAAAGGACTGAGTGGATGAAGATGCCGACAGAAGCCTGACTGTTTCCTCTTCTAAAGATGGCAGACATTACTCCATGTACTACCACTAAGACATAAGTCGCGAATGTAAATTTGTCATTGTCCATCACATGGAACAGAACTTTTTTGTTGTCTGACTTACATCCAGCTACTTGTGTGTGTGTGTGTGTGTGCGTGTGCGTGCGTGCGTGCGCGCGTGTGCGTGCGCGCGTGCTTGCATGAAAGTTACGAAGAATGTTTTGTTCGACATGGAGTCTCAACTATATTCTGCTTGTCTTTAAATGCTGCTGTGATTTTTGCCCTTGTAAATGACAATAAACTATGCCTGTATGACTGCTGATGCCAAAATATTGTTTTCTTTAACGGAGACTTTGAGGTTTCTACCTGTGCTGGGTGTGATGATGTCTCTTTTCTGAAATCAAAGTTTCCACGAAAATCTTCTCCACTCGCTCTATCACTGGTGCAAGAAACCAGACAGCCCATACTGTACCATGGTGTTCTTGAACCAGGTGGTTAAGGCTTTAATAGCTTTATGAGAGACACACAATACCAAGATCGCTTGTGAAATTATGTATATATAATTATCTACATTGTAAATGTGCATATCTGAATTTGTAATGACTGTACTTGGCTATCTGAGCACTAGAAATGCGTCACTTATCATATTGTTGTCATCATCACTGAGTGTCACCCTGTCTAAGTCATAGGTCACAGATCAACAAGGTACGGAGAAACCAAGCTGGTAACAAAGTTATCATTTCATTCTGTTGGCTTGTCAGTTTACAGTTGGGATTTCATGGCCCACCATATCAATACAGCTGTACTGTGCCGGGCACTGTAGAACACAATCATAACAGTGGCTCATTGTCCATACATACGTCTCTACTCAGTGATCCATGGTCTAGCCCTTAATCTGCCCTGATATGAAAAACAAACCCACAGAGGACAAATCAGGGAGCAGAAAAGTAGAATAAAGCAGTAAAAGGTAGGAAATAATCTCCTTCAAATCACTGTTTAAAATATCTAATCATGAAAACATATGGTAATGATTTACTGATTACTTATAATACTTAACATCACAGGGAGAGAGTGGAAGATGAGACATGAAATTAAAACAACACAAAATGAGACCACTAGGGACAAAGTAAAATAAATTAACAGCTTAAAACAGAACTGTGAAAGACATAAGCCAAATTGCATTTTATTTTTCATGCTTGAGCAAAAAAGACACCAAAAGTAGGCAAGGGTTTGCTTTTGGCAGGGGGACCTAACATATAAAGCACATTCATGGTTATGTTACAGACCATTCATAAGCTCATAATATTTGCCTCTACAAACTACATGTATATCACTGTTTCTTGAATAAGGATAACTATCATACTGGAAATAATGATTCTCCAAGTTTCCTGTGATACCTCTATGTTAATTCAGGCCCAGAAATGTCATGTAGCAGACAAACAAGTGATTACGGTGTACATGTAATGTGTCAGGCACAAGAATTCCCTATGGGTGATGAAATCATAAGTTAATTAAACAGTAAACAAAGTCTGCAATACATTGAAATTTTGTCAAATAGTTCCACTTATTTCTCTTCATCCATGACCATGGATAACTAAAATGCGAAGTTAAAATAATACAGCTGTACGTGTATTAATTTCTTATGGACATGGAAAATCATTGGTAAAATATAGGTATTAGGTCTTGCTTTGACTTTACTTCAGTACTTTTTTCTCCAGCTACATTACAATCACTATCAGTAGCTCAGTCTTGAGCTAGGCTCAAAATCCTAATGAGACCTCAATTTAACTGTTCTGACTTACCTTAATATTTCAACATTTTGGCAATGAGTCCAACATCGCAATGTCAAAGAATCAAGACAAGTCCACCGAACATAAAACAAGACATACTGAGATATGATGACCTCATCCTCACTGCAAGCAACGGGTAAATCCATAAAAAAATATGAGGACATAAGGCATTCCAAAACCTGATTTGACATTGAAAAAATGGCTTGACAAATGAAAACATCACATTCCTTTTTCTGTCTATTGTGACCTAAAATATGTTTCTCAAATAAAAGTTGTCTGAGGCAGACTAAGAACAAAATGTCTTCTGATTGGCCAAACATGAAACATGTCTCTGATTGGTTGAATGGAAACATGTGTCAGGCCGACTGAGAACAAAACATCTTGTAAAATTTGAAGAAAAAAAAAACTCATTGCATGCCAGAGATTGGTCAACTATAAAACAGGTCTCCGAGTAACTGAAAACTAAGGATTGTCTTGGATTATTGAAAATAAATGGTTCTGGTTGGTTAAAAACTGACTGATTAAAAGAAAACAAATGTGAATGACAACACAATAAAATAAAATGAAATTTGAAAAAAAAAACTTGTCAAAGTGCTGATACGTGGATGCCAGTAAGACCTGTCGATTGTTTTCCTCAAATACTGTCACCTCACTTGATGTCTTTGCATAATGATAATGCTTTATATCTTTAAGAGATACTTGCCACTGATCCTAGGCTGGAGCACAAATTATCATATACATCAAAGGCTGCAGTTGTCGGCCTCTGCTCTAACACCAGTACACTTAACAAACTGTAGCAGATTATATTTTTATAACAATGAGGGATGGCAACCTGTCTACGTGAAAAAGTACGAAAAGTTCCTGGGACACTGTTTCCCAACACAGAAAAACTGAAGTACATTAACGGTAAATAGTATCGGATTTGAGGCCAACAGAGAATTACTGACTGCCAAGAAAGTAGAAAATCCTACTAAAGTAAGAGATTTGACATCCCTGTAACAATGCATTAGCAGTCTAGGGTGATTGCACTAAAGACTGTAAATATGGCTACATTAAAAGCTACCTCAACAAACAAAACAAGTAGGAACATAAAACTATGTTACAATCCTCTCCTACTACATTTTACATATATCTACATGTATTTGTGTGGTACGCCGCAGAACTCCACTTTACAGTGGAAGTTTTTTTTTCAATTTTGGATATAAATTCAAATTTATCACCACAGGTTCTTATCTGATATGAATGTGACAATTTGTTTACTCAGATATAGCAGATCTATTCTTTTATATCATTTGCATTTCTGAATGGTAAAGAAATACCCCAGCAACACGTCATCGATTTGTTCCCATCTTCACGAACAGCTACATGCAAGTCAAAAGAAAGTCTTTAAAGCTTAAGTTTTTCAGTACAACACTGGTCTGTGATCATCATAGGATGAGGTCCTCATATCATAAAAGTTTCCATATGTGTAAAACTCAGACAATATGCATAGAACTTAATATGATAAAAAAAAATTGGAAGAAAATAAAAACAGGATGTAACTTCCAAGCAGTTCAATAGGTGGCTGTACAGGTGTACTGCCCATGTCTCCGAGTCATTGTGATGATGGAGTTAAAATGTGTTCCATATTATGAAATATATACTGATTAGTGATTGTGAAGGACTGTCAAGGCCTTTTGGCAATCAACAAATAATTTGGGTGATATTGCCTGGGCACAACTGTTACCGAAGTTACGTAATAATATATATATTTTTTAAAACTGTGGTTATATTAAATGTGGTTCCATTATATGGCCAATTAAAGATTCAAGAGTAAGTCTATAAACCAAATTCCATTGTCTTATGACAAATGCATACATTGGAAGCCAACCTATATCTAGATTTAAGAATCTTCATAAATACCACATAAAAAAAACAGCAAGTTCCATCAACATTTCAATAGTTATACATGTACATACATGTTAGAAGAAAACAATTATAACATGAAACATGTATAAAATATAACCTTGAAACTGAACTCTCCATCACAGAACAACTAACTACAAAAATGCAAAATCAAGCTGGCACTAACGCTACAATGAAACGTAAGTCTAACAAAGCAGTGAGCGATAGTAGCTTAGCCATTTCGCTGTAGCTAACAGTCTGAGAGGCTTCATGATTGAGCTTTGAATCCAAGTACATGTACATGTATTTCTATGACAGCAATCTTCAAACACTTATATCTACACTATAGCGGTGTGGAGAAAAAAAAATGACTTATGGCCTAAAATGTGCAATAAAATTATTCACTATTGTCAGAAGTTCATGTACAAAATTATTTGCTCTTGTTTATTATTTCCCTATAAAGTAAATGAGGATGTGAACCACGACTAGTATAAGATCACTATAAAACAGCTACATTTAACTCATTTCTGTATCATGTATTAGCACTTGGAAGTTACAGCTTCAATAAATTGATGTTAACTTGAAATAGCACTGTCCCAAGAGACCAAGTTGTCAGTATATAACACATCAGTCTTAAAGCTACAATTTATACAAAGGCACTTCAAGCTATCATGCGAAACGCTTACCCTCAGGAAAAAAAAAAAAGAAAAAGTGTTTTCAGTAATTCTAGTCTCACACTAAAGTGTCGAAATCTGCCATTTCTGAGCAATGATATGAAGTTACCCAGGCCTCTTGTACAGCAGTCCTGGGAATTAAAAATTCAATGATCCAGAGTTCAGCACATAAGAGACTAAGTCTTACATACATCACCATTCTTGTCTCTGAGCAAATAGATCAATCAAACTGTAGATTTATAAATTATGATTCAATCTTTGTAAATCAATTACAAATATGTAATATACACATGTATGTGTAAGTATCTTTCCTTTGTATATTATCTGAAATGTGTAAAATGACCCACAAAACACAGGCTGATATAAAAACTTTGTTAGACGTATCTTTCCCATCCCCGCTCACCTAGAGTTATGCAGACGACAAATTTGGTACAAAACATTTATCTACATTAAACAAATCAGAACTTTGTGATAACTGCATGTATTATAAATTATCTTTCAGGAGCTGTCATTTACTATCTGTCTTTCTTCTCCTTGTCGGAAAAAACATAAAGCTGTTCTATATGCATGAAAAGAGCCAGCTAGCAAGAAAATATTCTTATTGATTTTTTTTTTTTTTTTGTTTAAATAATTTTTTTAATTTTTTTTTTTTTTTTAAATGAAAAAGGCTGCAAATAAATTTTATGAACCTTCAGAATTCCTGTTGTCAAAGTCTAGATGGCTTTTGCCCGCAATAATAATGTCCCTGGAAATATAAATCAACTAGTAATCATGAAGTAAATCTGCGTACAAGAATGCAATTGTGACACATAAATATAATCTTTCACAATATAAAGTGATAAACTTCACAGTGCTTACAAAATCCATGACAATGTATATAGTTCTAAGCTCACTGCTAGTTGAAAAAATCTTTGAAAATGTCAAGGAACGAGTTTACAGTAAACTGGAAAATTCTTTGACATTTGTGGTTGTGTCAGTTTCCACGGAGACCAAACCAGCACATGCACATTTAAATTTATCCAGTCAAACACAGAAAAAACTAACACCTTCAAAAACTGGTGGCAATGGAATTCTAAAACCATATAAACACATCAGTGAACACACTGCTGATTGTGTAAACTTGTAATTCAATTATCCCACACTGTGATCCACTTAAAGTTAATTCTTGCTTGAAGTGAACCCCACTTAGCAATCTTATTAATCTTTGTTTCACATCTTTTTTGGGGGGGGGGGGACCTGAGGGTTAACTTTGATCAAACTGGTTGTATATACGTGAAACAAAACCAACATAACATAGAAAGTATCATTCAAAATCATGTGCTATACTGAGCAAAAGATCATGTAACATCGTCAATAAATAGGAACTGGAAACTTCTGGATAATTATAGCATGAACTTCTCTGAACCACAAGCAATGAATTGCATCCACCATGACAGTCATGACCACCACCGGCATTGAAAGGGAAGTGAAAAATCAATATTAGATCAAATTATATCAGCAGTCAATGGAGCATCAAGGGAATATTCATATGTCCTAACACATATGAGACGCGAAACCATGAAATCAGGCGCTCGACAATTTTGAGCAAATGGAGTTATAGGTATCACTGTGAAGATTATTCATTTCCCTTTCTGTGTGTGAAGATCTTAGGCAAAAGTCAAGATATTGACAATTACAGACAATGGGACTGATCTATTGCAGCAGCTGAATTGGGTGGGAAAATGGAGAATCACTTTTGTATTAAGCCTTACTAAGCCATATTATAATTTTTGGACTTCTACTCACTCTATTTCAGCACACTGGCTCTGAATTGCATTTATAGATTGATATAGAAGAGTTCTGTGATGGAAAAAAAATGCGTTAAAATTCAATCAGTGTTGAAAAACATGTAATTTCTCCAATTGCCTCAGTTTGACGTGTGCCTGATTTCATCGTGGCGCGTCTCATATGTAAAAAAGAATTGCTTGGAAAAGGACAATGATTTTCCCATTGATTTTTCTGGGCAACCACCACTTATGGCAAAAGACAAAATTGTGGTTTCTCAGTATTTACACAAATAACCCAATGAAAAATTCACAGGTCAGAGGTCAGCAAAAGAAGAAAACATCATAGTTAACAATATTAACCCTGCCAGAGGGCCTGCTTTGATCAGCCCTATTACTTCCTTTTGCCAAAAACATGGGGTGTTGAGAAAGCATTGCAAAATTGGAAAAAAAAAAAAAAATCTTCGTGAATTTTGCTTTTTATCATGTAAAATTTCTGTAAAATTCATGATGAAAGAAAAACAATTTTACTCTCATTGTGGTACTTTGTTTACTTGTTGTTTTTTTTCTCTGTGTGTGTGTGATGAATGTTTCAAATGAAATGATTATTTTTTAATCTGCTGATTCGACACCTAGCAGGTTTGGTAAAGGGAAGTAATTCAGCTGGTCAACAAAAAATCCCCATTGTAAATATAGTTAAGAAGAAATCTTTGGCGTAAAATATTGCTACAGTATTGTACAGGAGATATAACCAAGCAAAATGTGATACAGACAGGTAGATCATCAACTGTATGTCGAACAAATCAAAAATGATAGTACACAATGCCAATAGTACTCAGTGATCTTATTCAAGGTGTGAGGAAATACATTTGTCAATACACTCCTGTGTGATGAAATCAGATAGTTGAGAGAAATACCTAAATTCACACATTCTTTTTCTTTACGGTAAAGGCATAGGCCATACAAGGTTACCCATTTCAGCATGACAAAGTGCATAAGACCATTAAAAAAAATAAAAAATAACAATAATAATGATCAAATACTATATGTGCCTTTCCAAACTGCATGAAATGTGTTAACTGAGCAAACAAAGTGGAGTTTGCAGTCCTTCAAGTTTGCACTTGACTTTCTGCTGGTTTAATATTATTAGTTTGTTGTCGTTAACAGTTACATAGAGATCATTAGCACTGACAGGCCAAAAAACAAAAACTGGTCTGCTAATGATTGTACATAGATTCTTATCATACTGAAAGACCAACACAAAAATAAGCACAAAAAAAAAATACATTTACAAGCATACATCAATAGATATGACTTATAGATCTTCGTTGAAAAAAGAATACACACAAAAGTGTACAGAAACAGATATAGAAATTTCAGATCTTGTTTTAACTCACTCAATCCCGTGACTGAGTTATCTCGGATGGAACTGAAAACGCATCGAATCCCAGGACTGAAATATCTCAATTTCCAAGTTTGTTTCCTATCTGTTTCGTTTTCTCTCGGTAAATCACTATAAATTTTACATGACTATTATTTCCGACCAGCTTCCATTAGAGGGATCATGGAATTGATAGTCTAGCTTCATTTTACATAGAGAAAACACGCGTTGTGTGAGTAGAATGAAATTGGACAGTGTTTTCAAAAGTGACATAACAACTAGCACGACCAGCTGATGTCCTCAGGTAAATATGGATTTAGATCTATCTTTTAGAGTGCAAATACCCATAACCACGTGACAAGATCTAGATTTGGATGTAGCAGAACAATATGTTGTAAAAGTCATCCTTGATCTAGATCTGGATCTAGTTCTCTCTAAAAAAAAAAAAAAGACATTTCTGTCAGAAAAGTGCTCTCTTTTGCATGGATGTTGTGACAAAACTATATCAACCACATACTTCATACTTCACAAGTATCGTATCTCACTGATACTCGACCCAGATTTTATAAGGGCTGAGCAATATCTAGTGATACTGTTGCTATCTGCTTATACAGATGAAATAGTTGGTTTTGGGGGTGCAAAAACCAAGAAAAATGGACAGGACTGAATGAGTTAACTGTTTTGTCAGCAGTGAACAAACTTTTGATAGCATTTGAGAAAATAAAAAGAGCAATAAAAGGGAGAAGATACTGTAAACACATGTTAAACAATGGTGACTTTTCGTAAAACTGTGAAATCATGTTAAAAATGTACAGATACCACATGAGCTTTCAATAAAATAAAATAGGTGGGACTTTTTTGTCTTGAAAGTTGTGACCTTGCATTGTGCAAATGTAGTAAAATATCCACATTAACTTTCAACAAGTAAAATCAAACTGGCAAACTCTTTGGTTGGAATGTTACAATAATCAGCTTTTCCACTCACACATCATTTGCTGAGAATTTTTCTTTTGTCCAAATGATATCGATTGTCACAGCATTATAAAAAAAAAGCAAAAGGTTCTTTGATTTCTATCAAAATTTGGCTTAGAATGAGGTTAACTTTCCGCTCAAACATTCCACTTTTTTAATGTAATAACAGACTCAAAGCCTGTCTGTAGCCTGGGGCAAGAAACTTTATGAATCATAACAATGAGGGCCAGGGATTTTTCTTTTTCCTTATATATACATGACATTCTCCGAGGACACATTTTGCTTTAACCCTACAAGTATCAAAAGGTTGATCTGTTCTTATACAGGGTGGCTGAAAAATCCGTGGGACACTAATCAGGTACGTCAAACTGTTTTCACAAAAAAGTCCTGGCACTGGACTAAGAATTAAACACCAGTGGCGACTCCAATAACTGAAAAGATCTCACAGGCAGTGCCATCATCATAATCATCAAGCGTAATTGGACTACATCTAAATGTATTTTCTAGATCTAGATCATGAACGGCTGCCCTCTTACATTAGTCTTTCTAGAAGCATGAGCACATTGTGTTGCTGTTGGTACACTCATGCACTGATTTTCTATCAACAACTCTCACGCGACCACTTTCTACTGTATGTTGAGGGATATGAGGAATCAATCGCTATGATCTTCGAACAGCTATCACACAGCAGCTGAATTCCCGATTGAAGTGTGCGCAAAACTCTATCGTATTTCTGGTTTCACCGTTATCATGCTTGACTTGTATCGAAAATTATTATAAAAGCGCAATTGTTTTATGAACTCGACAAAGATCAGCAGTTGAGTGGCCAGGAAAATTGGCCATGACCGCAAGTTTGACATCCCTGACTAATGTCATGTGTTTTTTGGGCCACCCTAGTTTTTGATTTTCTATCATTCCTAATATTTCTGCTTTTCAATTAATATTCCTCATATTTTTTACACTAATTATTGTTTCACATGAATGTATCTAATTGGTGTGATAAAAATTAAGCCCATTTCTTTATTGTCATTCACTTCCTTAGGATTTTCCGTCCACCCTGTACTTTGCATAAAATAGTCATGTATAACTGAATCATTACTTGCTGGTTTTATCACATTTTAGCCTAAAGAGTCAGTTCTAGAAACTAAAAGGTTAACTATACGTCTCAACTGCAGCAAATCTTTGCTGACACTCATTAAAGTTCCCCACAAATCTCCCACCGCTGAAACCGTTCTGCCTGTCGATCAGTGTTCAGTGGACTGTTACAGCCAGGGCTTGATGCATTTTTCAAAGATCATCTCATTCACATGCCACTTGATGTGCTCAATGTTGGAGAAAGTCATGGTATGGATGCGCTTCTGGGAATTCAAGGTTTTCAGTCCAAAGGCATCGTTCTTGTACCACTGGAAGGAAAGAAGCATCAAATAAGCAAACCTTTCACATTTTATAACAAAGCAGAATCACAAAATATCAAAAGTTTGTCATAAATTATCATTCAATCATGAAGAAAAAATACAAGTAGAAGGACAAAGAGAAAGAGGGAGAAAAGGGAAAAAAAGGACAAAAGGGGTTGGCAATTTTGTCTTGTGTTGCATAAAAACTAATACCATGAAATTGTAATATACTTAACGATACCAACATAAAATGCACCCATATTCACATACTCCCAGACACATGATTTAATGCATTGTCCTCATAGACAAACAATGAACAGACCAACAAGCAGAAAGACCTTTGATAGGAATCTTGATAGACAAAGACTGTATAAAGAACAAACACCAAAACAAATAATTATTATAAGATGTCAAAAACTTCAGATATATGCAAAACACATAATCTTTGTCATTTTGCAAAACTCATTCTGAAAACTTCTCAGTTTGGTCAAAAGTATTATAAAAATATTGCCATTATTTTTCATATTTCATACTTTTATCCATTCCATCTGCTCTATGACCATCAGCATTTTGCTGAAGAAGAAAATTGCTACAACAATGCACTTCTCCCAACTTCCAGGAAATTGTATATTATAATCTTTGAACCTATTGTGTCCCAGCTATTTAACTATTTTCTCTTGCTACTCTGTTGTTAAAATCTATATTAACCCTTTGAACCCTGAACCCCTGATCCTATCTTGACCCACCACCTGACCTCCTGGACACTTGGTCAAACAGGAGGGGGTGTGTCAGCCCGGTCTACTGGGCATACAGTGCATAGGCAAATTAGCGCGTGCCCGGTTTACCGGGCATACGGGTTCAAAGGGTTAAGATAACCATTACCATGATACCAAGGCCTTAGCAATTGCTGGCTTATGTTCTGAAAAGGTTACCAGTGGAAAAAGCTGTGAAGCCATGGATTGTTATTGGGGGCCATAACTCACCTCCTGCTCTTCCATGGGCAGCACCACTTCAGAGCCATTGTACATGCCAAATTGACTGCAAAGAGAAAAAGAAGGTCACAGAAATGACCATCTTCTGTAGAACACATGTTTCAATATCAAATGTCTCAGCATACAAGATTGAACATATTAAAAAAAAAGGATCAAAATCACATCACTTTTATGGAGAATGTGGTCTGCACTGACAGCTCACATCTATTATACTAATCACACTGACCAAAGGGACCAAAATTAAAATAAAGAAGCATTTCCTCTTACAAGCATGCCCTTGGCTGACATTTCGAGTACTTAAGATGTGCCAAACTGAATAAAAAACAAAATTAATTCATAAAAATAGAGCATTGTCTTCAATTGACAAATGGGTGACTGACTACTCAATGCTGCTTGTATTGTCATCACCTATGATTTCTTATCATGAAGAATATTCTATGCAATGATATTATTCACTAAAGAGGGAAAACCAATGTTAAAGATATATTTTTAATCTTGCAGTTTTCGCAACTTCAGCATCAACACAAGTGAGAAATGCATATAATTTCTATCAAAACAAAAGGACAAAGCTTAAGAAAGGCATATTATTCTTGAGTGAGACAAAATATAAGCAAGCATCTACAATCTGTCACAGGAACAAAGAAAACCAGTGCATTCCTCCACCTCAGCTCACCTGTAACTTTGAATAAAGGACCTGGGATGTCGTGATGAACTAATCACAGATCTATCATGATATTAGTTTAACTGAGAGCAAAAGTAAAAAATTATATTGCTTCTACTCTTCACGCCTAATACAAAACATTCACATGAAATGTTTAGGTCCTAATCCTTGCCCAGGACATTGGTACACTACTGTGCGCATACAATGTAGATGTCTGACTCTTATCATGCAGGCACCAAATAGGTAAAACACATTTTTTTTTTTTTGCATAAAAAATAAATCTCAACCTCTATATGATCTAATAAAGGAAAATCCAGACAAGCCCAACGTACATTTTGGTGTAAAATCATCATCTTTTATGATCATTATAGGGTTTGAGAGTTATTTTTACACAAAAAAAGTGTTTGACCTGATCTAGCACTTCCATGATTCTGCAGTATGTCTTAGCCTTGGATAACTTTCAGCAAACTAACAGCAAGATATTTCTACTAATAATCTAAGAAGTTCTGAGTGACCAGTTTGTGTTTTCTATGATTCTTAGTAAAAAGCATGGATTAGGCAAACTAAAAAGGTCAACAGTGGCAGCTCAAAGAGTTTACTCACTGAGGATATCAACTAAGAGCTGAGCGACCGGTCAGCCTGACCTGATACACATAACCTACCTGGACTGCCAGGGGGTAATCACTCCATCATCAGGACCTCCAACCAGAACCAGGTTTTTCAGTCGCAAGAAGTTATTTTTGTATTCTGAAAACATTCAGGCAAACACAAAAAGTCATGAACTGAATGCTTTTGTAACAAACAAATTTGCCACTAACCTAACTGTTGTATGTCATAGGAAATTGACGACTGGATTAGCCCTAAGGTTCATCTATATGATAAAATTGCAAGAAAACCCACAATAGGCTTATGGACTCGAAAACTGCTCAATGGATCCATCTGAAATTTGGCATACAACATTGTGGCATAGGGATCTGTGTTTCTATGTACATAAAAAAGGAAAAAGCTTTTTATCTTTGATGTTATTCTAAAAACGTGACAATAATTGAATAATAAACTCCCAAGGCTGCTTGATCCGAATTGTACATTCGATAGTATGATGTGTTCAAAACACGTTTTCTTTGAGTAACAATCAGTTTAATCAACTGAAATATCACCATCGAGGTGTGCACACTTTGCCATACACTTTAAGGCGCAGGGCTATATTAGTATTATTTAAATAATCTCATATGGAGGCCGTGGGTTGTCTTCTAGTATATATATATACATATACATATATATATATAGAGAGAGAGAGAGAGAGATTTTATATTACCCCTAAATTTCCCATCAAGCACATTTATGTGCAATTTTCAAATTGGTCAACTTGTCAACAGCACATGTATTATGCTGGGTGAGCCATAAGGAGGCTAACAGTTGTCTATCAATTGTTGTGCCATAAGTCAAAACTGCTCAATCTAAAACAGGTTTGAACATTAACAACATTAAATTTTATTAAGTATAAATAAAGTGTTAAACTAAAAGTCTCTTATTAAGGAATTTCAAATGTAATAAAATATTCTAAAACATGTGAAGGGCCTACTACAAAACGTTAGCCTACTTTTGCACATCCTGTATAGTGTGACTGAACTTCCCATCTTAGCACATACATTTCTATTGTCATATTACTGTACTTCCAGGAGCTACACAAACTTGTCTGGTATTACTACTTAATTCCCAATAAATATGCATTTGTGAAGGGAACTATAAATCACCTTCCCAATAAATCAGCTCTAGACAGAAAAAGTTATTATTGTATGTTGTCAAGGATTTGTGCACGTAACAGACAGCCATCTTGTATGCTTTCCAGGAAGCTGAGAATGTTTTTGAGTTTTCTATCAGGTGTACTAGGTAATGCTAGATCAGAAGGTACTTGGAGCCTGTACTGTATGGAGATATGCACTCTATATTATTATTATTATAAAGCATATATGTCTCACGGCCAGTCGAAATGAGACATAACTCGCTGGGCTAGAACGGAGAAATCAGGATTTGAATGTGATGAGGGGCGTCACATATCAATTTTTTTTTTATTGTGGAAATCCAAAGTGCATTCATTTCTAAACAAGATAGTATTGGTCTTACCCTCGATTTATACATAATACTTGATTAAAATCTGGTTTTTTTATGAGGTATGCATGTAGATTTATGTGTATGATTGTTCATTTAAACTCGATTTACTCGAAATTCCACTCATTGCTGAGTGGTCCCCCTTTGCCTCTTTAAACTGCAATATCTCTGGCTAGAATTGAGTTAGCTCAAAACTTTTTTTCACTTCCTGAAAGGGTATGAAATAAGCTATCACATGATACAAAAAACTCCAAATGGTGGAAAATCAACATACGTCTCATTTTGACTGGTTGCGAGACATATTTACTTATATAGAACATCAACATTTTTCTAAAGAGGAATACAGAAAACTTTTGACACTTAACAAAGGGAAGAAAAACTTTTGGCATAACAATCAGCCACTGAGACAACTAACCCCCAAGGTTGAAAGGCATACAGAAAGTGTAACGCACACAATCATGTAAGTCTCTTGTGTAACTGCAGGCGATATTTTCCCAAGTTAGCCTGGCTGGTATGTTGGCCTGGGCCAATAGACTTTCCTATGTGAGCAACGAAAGTCGAGTCCACTCAAATCACACTCTGACTATCCAAATTTCCAACAATTGGAATAAAAAGGGGAAACAATTCTGTAATTAAATAATGCCTCATTCGTCATTCAAGAATTGTCTCCCTTGTTAAAACAGGAAGTTAACCCTTCAACCCCTACAGTCGCCGCCGGTCGCCGACATCGGTAACCCCTACAGTCGCCGCCGGTCGCCGGTTAC
>JBCAUA010766196.1:0-14921 GCA_038406235.1 Peronia verruculata | reverse complement strand
AGATAGATAGATAGATAGATAGATAGATAGATAGATAGATAGATAGATAGATAGATAGATAGATAGATAGGCATGAGAGACAGACAGACAGACAGGCAGACAGTTTTTGGGCACTCACAGCTTTATACATTGATAGTAAAACACACGCATTGTACAGACCATCCTGATGTAGTAATTCAAACAATAAATTCAAACAATAGAATGTTACCAGTTAGAGATTTCTGATGCGCAGTTAAAAGAAATATAACAGGTACCAATAGAAACCTTTAACACGAGTAACGAGTTTTACATTATCATGCCTGAATCTTATTCTTGTCTTTATTATCCTTCCGGTTAGCCAACGCTCCAGTCAATGGAGTAAAAATGATGTTGTTTGTTTTACCACCATTTTTGGTCCTACTGATTAAATAAGTCAAGTAAAACTTAGAGAAACGAGCAGCAAACATAAATAACAGGCATGATGGTAGACCGGGCTTCTTGATATATCCAGCCATTGTGACAAATCACAATAGCGCTGGAAGAGCTATTAAATGCCTACATTATAATCAACGGAAAATATTCCGATTTTGCCTTCCATTTGTTGGATATAGAAACTCTTAATGAGCGTTCATCTCTTCTCACACTACTTGCCCCTGTCTTCTGTCCCGCTCTCTTTCCTCTCTTCTTCTTGACGTGTAAGCGTATCTTAGCGTGTTTGACACAATGTAGCCCTTTCCGTGATGACGTGCCCATAAACCCCAACACAAACAAACAAACAATTAGCGCTACAGAACTGCATTTCTAGCTTATGAAGCTGAGACACTGTCCCATAGGTGTGCCTTGATCTAATAGTATTCCTGATATTTTTTGTTGTCATGTAAGTGTGTGTATGTATCTTAAATAACATTTGTCTATTCATCTGGAGATTGGATTTCATTTGACGGTAAATAGAATGTATCTTACTCTTACTTGAAAACGATGGATTGCTCAAAGTAATATTTAATTTCGGGATTTTTGAGTTGGCAGTGCTATACTATGATTGTGGATCATATTATATTGTCAGGTACACGGAAATATAAAGCTGATCTAAAACGTTAAAAAAAAAAAAAAAAACTTCTTTTTCGTTTTCGAAACAGTTAAACAACATATTTGACACATGCAACATGAAATTACTAAATTTTCTAAGAGCCACCATAAAATAAATGGCTTGAGCAGTTGTTTTATAAACTCCCCGCTGGGGCTCGCGATATATAAGTAGCTTCCTGGCTCCCACCTGCAGGCGGTGAAAGCTCCGTATCGGTGGAATATCCCCCATGCAATTGCCATCCCCGACCTTCCAGGGGTGACATCGTTTCCCTCTCTGCTTGCACTTGTCTTCTGTCTTGCTCCCTTTTCTCACTTGGCCTTCATTTTTTAACGTAATTTACAGTGCTTGGCACAATAAAACCGTCATCGTGGTGATTTTCCGTAGTGGTTATATGATCGTTTTCTCGTTCTGAATGTTTTAGTTTTGTAAATCGAAAGACTTACGCCCTTGAAAACAAGTATACAACTTTTTCTTTTTTTTTTTATGAGTATACAGCAATCCATCCACCCATCCATTCATCCATCCATCTGTTCATCCATTCATCCATCCACCCACCCATCTATTCATCCATCCACCCATTCATCAATCCGTCCATCCATTCATCTATTCATCCATCTATCACCATCCATATATCCTTTCACCGACTCACCCACTCATCCATCAATCTATTCATCTATCCATTCATCCATCCATCCATTCATCCATCCATCCATCCATTCATCTATCCATCCATTCGTCCATTCATCGATCCATCCATCTGTCCATTCATCCATCTATCCATCCTTCCGTCCTTCCATCAGCGTGTCCGTCTTTAGAAGACCCTAATGCTGTTTTCATTTTAGCATGGGGATCTAAATAGAACGCCTGACACAAAGCGACGGGAGGATGAAGCCTTGAGTGCGTTGTTACTAAGGCAAATAAACCTTCTGTCCTGCCCCTCAGGATAGACGCGTGGGAGTAGCCGGACAAATAGAGTACTGAGGTCCCCCTTTGAATGTGTCTAGCCACAGTGTCACTCACTTCCATGGAATGACTCTTGAAAGGGAACTGTTATAGTAACAGTCGATTCCACCCAGCCATTTCTGGTCTTTCTTTAGACTTAAGTTTGCACTGTTTTCAAAACCATGTATCGGATAATCGATTCCGCCTAGATGCCACCCTAGCGGTAACAGAAACGCCTATCACTAACGATATAAATAATTGATTATTGATATCGATTGTCGTCATATGGAAGGAAATATTACTTTAACTCGTTTAGTATCAACAGATGCGGCTGGATTTAAAGCAAGTATGCTAAAACCTGTGTCATTTTCAGGCTTGAATGTGATATCAAATCTTTCTAATTTTTCCTCCCTTCTTCCCCCTCCCATCCCCACAAGGTTGCGTTTTTTAAGGGCCTTTCACTCGTAAAGATACGCCTATCTCAGCCATTACTGTAACCGTGTTTGGGCCATGGTAAAGATTAGTATCGCTCCGTGATACAGTCTTCAGTTCTCCTACACTTATTAATATATATGAAAAAAATATTCAAACTTAGTGATAGGAAAACTGTTCCGGTGAAGCGGGCCAGGTTACGGACTTCAGAGGAAGAGTGTGTTCTTTCATTAGATTTTTCGGCCTTTAACTTCCTGACATCTTCTAGAACACCGGCCATTCCGGGGTCATGACTATATTCTGTAGGTAAAGTATTAAACCTGCTGTCGTGCCTAAAATTACTCATCTGACTTGGATAGATCAGCCGTCATGACTCACAGTCATCAAAGCTTATACTTTAAAACTCTAAGACGCTCCAAGAGAAGTGGAGAATAGAGAGAGATGGAGGAGGCTGGTTGACAAACCTTCAGTGGCGCCCCAACAGCCACAAAGACAAAGGGATTAATGATGATGATGAGTAGAAATGGACTGGGACTACAAAATCATGACTCTGAATGATTATGCCTAGCCTCCATGTGAACAGGGCAAATAAGAAGCTGGTCATTGACTGAGATCAGAGTTTGCCTATATATGGTAATTCAGATTATCATGTCTCAGGGCCTTGTCTATCAGGTTCGTTATTGTTGGAAATTTACTTAAATTTTGTTGAGAGAAGACTCTTGACAGACTTTATTTATAATGTTTAAAATTTTAACTTTATTTGAAAACTTTGAAACTAGAGCAGCAGAACACAAAAAAAAAAAAAAAATGTTTTCCGCTTATGTCTGTAATTCAAATTTACAAAAGAAATATAATGAAAATTGTTAACATTGCTCATCTGGTTTGCTATAGAAAATAAAAATTTTGACAGATTTCTTTCTATTTTAAGTTCTTTTGTTGCCTGCTCACAATGTCAGCTTGAAAAAGTTAAAACTGTCATCATTTTATACGTTCTGATCAGTTTCATTTGAACCAAAAAGTAATATAGAAAATGCCATTTTTTGCAGGTCAGCTTGTTTTCTTACCTTGGAAAGTTATTTAGATGGAAGAAAAAAAAAGTAGACAAAAAAGCACAGTATTCTATGTATGACACCTCCCAGAAAACGAAACAAGGGAAATCACTTATGTGCAATAACCAAAAAAAAAACAAACTAATGTAAACACAGAAACACATCAGGTGGTGAAAACTGTTCCCGGCAAAAACTGGTACCGAGAGGTACAAAGTGCTTTCTCATCCATTGGACCAATCTGTTTTTGACATCCTAGATCCATGCCTTATTGGCTCCATTTCCAGAAGTTGAACTGTGTGCATGAAAACTGTTTGTCCATTGGTCCATATCAAGCCTAGCCTAATGTAGCACAGGACCATTCTTAGACAAATCTGGGCACTCCTCTTTTCTGAGGTCATGTGTTATCTCAACAACATACTGCTCTCCAGTTATATAAGTTTGCCTTTTTCTTTTGCTGGAAATGGTTGTCTCTAGCAACTCATCAAGAATTGAATGAATCACTGCAATCTCAAGTACAATTTTGAAAGTTTTTATTATAGGGAATTAAGCCTGTAGGTTGACAATATGTAAAATATTCACAAATTTAATCTCCAGTTTTTTACAGTGATGCTGTTTCTGAACAAACAGAAATTAGTATCATGATGTTATTGTCAGCGCATGGTCCAGTTTAGAGTGACCTGACAATCCTTGTCTCTTTTATATATTTAGCTTCACATTGAAGCATTTAAAAATAATTTTGAAATAGAGAAACATGGAGTGCATCATACATGTCTTTTTGATGTGATTCACATCATTATCACATTTGTTGGGAACACACCTTTGGACAGAAGACAAAATGCCACCATAAGAACTATTGTTGTCTTTACACTATATATAGATTATCACTCTTGATTGCCAGACATGAAGTGATACATAGTCTTTAGTTTTTTTGTCTGCTGTTTATTATTTTGTTTTATCTTTTATTATTTTTGTTTCAGTATGGTTTCCTTATGGGAGAAAGGATAGAACATATTGAAGACAGGATAAGTGATTCCCAGATCCATACATCTGATGTCAATGCATTCATATGTAAGTACATTTGTAAAGGGACATAATGTAACAATTTAAAAACTTAAAGTAGTTCCAGAACATGCTTTTGCTATTGGTTCACAATTCTAATATTGTTAACATGTCATGGTGGGTCCACACTTGAGCAGTTTCCAGTGAACATGGCGCATTAGCAACACAGGATGTTCAAAATGCTCAGGTACGGACCTGTTTATTGAGTTGTCTTTATTGTTTGCCGAATAGGTCGCACAGGCTGAACATGTCCCAAATGCAATTGAAAAGTTGGTGTGTCTTGCATCATGCACTATGTTCTTCCTGAAGTGTGTACTGTTGCTCGAAAAGCCTCTTGCTGAAATTGGAATGGAAAGAGAAAAATGTTTATCACCTATCAAGTGTGAAAAATTCCCCAAATTATGGAATCAGTAAGAGTCAAAAACATGACTGTTGGACTTTGATTGCCAAGGTTCCTGGCAGTTCACAGGTTAAAAAGAAGATGGGAAGCCTTAATTGTAGTTATAGGAGAGAAAGAGAGCAAAAAACATAAACATTTGTTACTGGAAAAAGGCAGAACTGCTTGTGGTTGTTGCTCCAACTGCTTTTCTTTTACTTCTGCCCAGAAGATTTTCATGCTCCTCATTTTCTCTGTAGGCATATTAAAATTCTCCCTTTGTCTGTCCGTCGACCTGTCTTATCTGTCTGTTGGTCTGTGTAGTATGTATGTGTTTGTGTCTGTCTACCTGCACTGCCATCTTTCGTGGCAAGGGAACAGTTCCATGTTCTTTGGCAGTTTTTCTTCTTGTGCATTTAAGAACAAAAAATGGAAGAAAGCTCTATAGCTGTTGTCACATCCATGTTTACAGTGACTGGCACTCAGACTGCACACTCAAAATGCTTGGCAGACAATAAATATGCAGTGAACACAGTACTCAGATGTTGGCAGTACAATGCATATTTTTTCGCACCTCTTTTCTTTGAAATACATGGACAGCTAACAAAAATGGAAGATATATTTGTGGTATTTTGATAGAAGAAATGAGATTGAAGCATAATTTTTAATGTGTACCCTTTTACATTTATGTGAAATACAAAATAGATAAAAGCAGGAAAAAAAAATGTAATATTGCACATATCAGCTGCGTGTTTCTTGATTTGCTTTTCAATACAGATATATCAGCCTTTGCACCCTGGCCAGATCATCAGAGTGCATACAGCAGAAGTGGACATATTGATGATGACTGGGTAAAAAAAATTTTGAAAACTTCCGAGCAGGCAAGTACATTTTTAAAATTTTGTTTTGGAAAAGATGACAATGTCTGTGGATGTGATCATTCCAATACTATTTTCAGTTTTGAGATTAGAAAAATGATTTTAAAAATTTGATCTGATGAAAAAATAAGTACTAAAAACATTGTTGAACTCAGGATATTAGCTCTCAGTATACATGTAGTATCATGGTCGCCTTTTGTACAATTTGAGAGCTGAGTTTTCAAACTGAAATGGTAGATTGTTATTTTATTTTGAGTAGTACTAGTAGTAGTAAGTTCCTTTAGGCTTTTCAATCTTTTGGATAAGACTATCCCAGCCGTTGTTGTGATCCTGTCAGGCCGTGACGAAGATTGTCAGCTTTCTATTTGTCTATGCAGCCATCCATCCAGATGTCCTTAAGAACAATTTAAAATAGAAAGCTAAAATGTAAAAATGGGCTTAAAGCCTTTATCGTTGTACTTTTCATTTTTTGTTGTTCGTCTTCCCCTAGATGAAAGCATGGAGAAAAAAAAAATCGTTTTGAAATAAGAAGCATAAATTATTTGACTACAATAACATCTGTCCATACAGGGAATGGCTGGAGGAGAATGGCTATCCTCCCTGCCACTTCAAACTTTATGGCACAGGCACAAACACATTTGTTTTCAATTTTCACTCAGTGCATTTATAGGATCTTAGGGGTAATCCCTGCCCAATCATGACTATGCATGTCATTTATGTTATACACCAGCAGCTCAGGGAAAAAGAAGTAAAAGAAAATATGTGTAGACAATACATGCTGATTTTATATCAATTTTGGGCAGACAGATTTTTATAGCTAGATTGAATGGTGGGCTTTAGCTTTTAAAAAATATTTTCAGTAAGTCCCAAAGTTTTTAATGATACTTAGTCAATTTTATCTTTCCTCTACAGGCTCTAGTTGGGTGGTATAGTTTTCGTCACAATAGTAGCCCAAGGCCATCACTACGTGAAATCACTCTTCACAGCAATCTAACAAAAAGTGGGAAATTTGATGGCTTGCCTGAAGACCTGCTGTTTTTCCTTTGTACATCATCTTTGTCCAGCAGCATGTCTACCCACACATGCAATCATGGTTTCATGCACGTGGTTGATGGGTAAGTCAGTTCTTTGACTCCTCTTCAGAGGCTCAGAAATTATTTAAAGGCATGATTCGTTGATCACATTTGTGAACTTTTCAGTTCTTTCTTAAATTGGGTATGTAATCGAGGCTGAATTGACAATGCTGTGTCTCATATGAAGGGTTGTGCAATGAAATAGAAAGTGATATTTAGTGTTTAGTTCAGTTCTGGTGGTACATCCTTATTCATTTGTCCCGGAGGAAAATTGGTGAGAGCTTTTTATCTCTTTGAATATGGGCTGCATATAAGGTCAATGTGATGGTTGTTTCCTTATCAAGCTGTATCCATCAACATTTTGTGCAGCATTTTGCTAAATTACAGACCTGCCTACCTTCCTGCACTACGCGGGATCATCCCATATTTCGATTCAGTATCCGGCCTTCCCACGCCATGAGTGAAAATTCCTACATATGAACGAATTCTCAAAATTTTATACTATTTTTTCCGCATTTCATGCTTTGCTGTCATTCTGAATGCCACCGGAGTATAGTTTTGACTCACAGTTCAGCAAGAAAACCGCTTTCTCCCATTTGTTGCTATAGGCAGTGATCCTGCCTGCCACCATTGCTGAGGCCTGTGTCTATGGGCCAACTGTACATGATGTAGCCCAATCCAGACATAAAGTGTTACATTACACCCCGCCCACCCCAGCTCTCATACTATGAGGTCGTTCACATGCGGTCATCATTCATGATTGGGTGCCAACGACTTGTTTACCTAACAAAGACATGTCTTTACTCGTACGTCATTGGACAGAAGAGGGTGGGCTGCCCCGTGATGTACATCATCACATAAGCCTATAGGATAGATGAAAAAAAAAAAAAAGAGATCGAGTCTCGGTGATTTAGACACAACTTTGGTATGCAATTTGACCAGCCTGTCATTCTATTCAAATGTTCCTGCTAGTACTTGTGACGGACGTTGTCTCACTCACGAGCTATTTTCTATCTATGAAATGGCTATTATGCCTACCTCTTTTTTGTGATAGCTATTATTATCACTGCCAGAGTTTAACCACTTCACTGTCATGCATCAGTTATAGTCCAGTCAGTTTTCCTCTCTCCATCCACTGCTATGCCCCACCGCACTCAGTCCCACCAACTGTGTGAGCCCACTGTCACTGTCCTCTACTTTCCCACAGGGAATCAGAACTGTCAAGAATCTGTTGTTCAGTATTACTAATTGTTACATGCAGAAGCAGATAGATGTGAAACGTGGGCCAGTGGTCGGAGCATTGGACCAAAGGGAAAGTGGTGATGTTGGGTGGCAGGCTGACCGTGAACCTATCATGTACTCCCCTTCCCACCTTACAGTGAAGTGGTAGCACGCCTTCTCCTTCAGAAATGTAAGAGGACGGCAGAAAAGAACAGACATTTGAAAATTTTGTGAATAGGGCAAAGTGCTGTAGATCTGTACTTGAAAACTGTTCATTATGTTATGACTCTGCAAAGAATGTAAGAAATGCAGATCAAATTTAATGTGTAATATTTACATCGAATGAAACCTTAAGTTCACATATGGATGCTCTATTGGTTTGTTAGATAATACTTAGTTAGTAGGAACTATGGGTCGGTAAATTTCCCTCCTTTTCCCTGATTTTCTCTCCTTTTTTGAGTTAGATATCCCTCCTCTGCTGTTGTGAGAGTAGGCAGGTCTGAAATTATTTTTGTTTTTCTGTTTTTTTCTCCTCAGTCCAAAGGATTGTGACTGTAAAGGATAGGGACTGAAGATCCACATGGTTAACATGTAAATGAAAATCAAATCAATTTTACGATACAATCATCAGTCTTGCACTGCCAGTGTTTTGTATGAGAATCACTTAGACCACCAGAGTATAACAGTTCATTGACATAATTTCCTTTTGCAGACATTTCCTTAAAGTGCCAATGAGTGTTATGAATCTTGGAGATACCACAAGGAAGGAATATCGGGTCAGAAGTAGTGCCACACTTTCACATAGTCCAACCATTCAAGGATCACTACATAAGTTACAGTAAGTTTGAAGCCTGGTCAACACCTGTTTATAAATGAAGGCTGCTGATTGTTGTGTATCACCATATGAGACACGACACGATGAAATCAGGCACTGATATGGTCAATTTTTGAGCATATAAAGTCGTCATAGTGCTGTGCTGGTCTTGCATTTCCCTTTCTGCAAGTGAAAAATCTTTGTTCTATGTGGAGTAGAAGTTGAGAAATTGGCAATTAAAGATGATGGGGCTAACCTGCTGCTGCAGCTAAAATTTGTGAGAAAATGGCTTATCTATTTTGCAAATCCTTATCAATCCTCATTTAGGTCATTTGGACCTTGACTCAGTATATTTCAATGACTTGAACTCTAAAATACATTTGAGACTCAACTCAGTGAAATCAGGCGCTCATCAAACTGAGGTGTGGGGAGAAATTGTGTTTTTCAACAATGAATGAAATTTACTGTTCTGCATCAAATTAAAAGTGCATTTCAGAGTTCAATTTGCAAGAATTGATCAAGTGAAAACCTTAAAAATGGAATTTAAGTGGCATGGCCTAACAAGGATTGATAAGGATTAACAAAAGTGATTGGCCATTTTCTCATTAAATTCAGTTGCACCGACAGGTCACCGTCACAGTCTTCAATTGCCAATTTTTAAATTTTTTTTTTTTGACACACACAAAGGGAAATGGATAATCTTTACAGTGATGTCAAATTCATATGCTCAAAATTTGATGAGAGCCTGATTTCATCATGTCGCATCTCATTTTTTAAAAAAAATAATAAGTCGTTGAAACTTGCCCATTGCTAACAAAAAATTTGATTTTTCCTGTTATCTTTGTTTGACGAGTGGCCAACTTCATCATGCCATATCTCATATTTTTTTTCTTTCTTTCTACCTCTTTTTGATTGGTTGTTTGTCTCTTTCTGTCTGTCTGCTTGTTTGTAACTTTTTATTTGTTTGAGGAATGGCTGGTTGGTTGTTTTATTATAATAAGTCTGTTAATAATGAGTTTAAGAAAGTGGAAAAGAAAAATAACTGATAATGATCAGTTTTAGGTATTGACACTGGAACTTCATTTTTCTACGTTTTTTTTTTTTTTTTTGTAGTGCCAAAAGTTATTTACTCAGTAAAATTTGAAATGATTTTATGGGATTAATCAAGTTCAGTTTGCACCCTGCGGAGGTCTCATAGCATTATGAATGGAGTTTGTGCTAAAGATGGGGGTCATATGATGTTTTATATGAAGGTGAGCACTAGACAAATGTATTGAGGATCTTATGTTTTGTTTTGTTATTTGACCTTTTTTTTTCCCCCTTAAACAGGAATGAATTTGTCAAGTCCGGAGACAATATGGAACAAATAACTAAAATGAAGAGTCTTTCAGCATCAATGAACAAAGCATTAAAGGTAATAGCATGACATTATTTTGAGTTGGAGAGACAATCTTTTTCACTTTATTTTCCTTTCTTACAAATATCGAAAACTGATCTTACTGCAAATAGTGCACAACTTTATTAAAATTTCCTTGCCCAAAATGCACAAATAAAGACCCTGAACAGAACAAAGTTGACCTTATACTATTCAGTACATTTAGTATTTTTTGGAGTCACCTTGGCTTATACTAACAGTGTTTTAAATGAAATGTTGTGATTAGTACTGTATTGTTTACCAGTGAGACACATTGACTTACTGTATGTGATTTTGTTTTATTCTGTCAACAAGTGTTAGTTTCCTGTCTTGTGGCACTGAAAATATCTTTTCTGTTTAAATAGATTGCAAAATATAATTGAAAAAGAATTTAATCTGAGATACAAGCAAGTGAAGGACTTATACGATATAAGGAAACGGAATTGTTTTTACAGTATTCCCATGTTTATTGCGGGTGTTAGATTCCAGGACTGCCTGTGATACATGAAAATCCGAGAGGTAGGGATGCTGTATTTATTTTGTTATTTACATACATTTTAAACCTTTATAAACCTCTCCCTACTGTTATCAACCCTGTCTATTGCTTCACACTTACTTACCATATATTTGTTAGAGTGAGAAAATTATAAATATTAATCATTTATTATCAATAAAATAGTTCATTTATAACGGTGCTCTCTGCTATACAGATATACATGTACATGTTAAAAAAAAAAATGCAAACGGTGAAGCCGCGAAAAGTGAACCTGCAATATACGAGGGAATACTGTATTAGCTACCTGATGAGCTTATGTATATGGATATTTATCTTATTCCTGCCAATTAATTTCTATGTGTACAGTATATTTATTGTGATTTTGTTTTAATTTTCTGTTCATCAGTCTGTACACAGCAAAGTTGCAGAAAGTGAAGCCATCTTGGGCATGTTGGAGACAGATGTCAGTTTATTGCGACAGCGCCTCAATCAGTTGGAACAAGAAGAAATGAACGAGGTCTTTGAAATTGCAGAGAAGAGAAGGCAGGAGGAAGATGAGGCCAGGAGAAAACAAGATGCTAAAGAGGATGCTGAGGAAGACAAGCAGCTGGAGAAGCTGTTAATAGACCTAGGTATTACATACAGTGATGAAAACAATGTAGTGCAGAACACAGTTGTTACTGTTCCTCCAATAACAGCTGAGGACCAATCTTGGGTAGGTGACCGAAACCAGGTAAGCTTTGAACTGGTGCAGCCGCAGCCTTCTCTGGCTTTGGATTCATTTGTGCAGATAGAAAACACAAATGGAATTGACACCTTAACTCACTCAGGTGCCTCATCAGCTTCTAAGGCTGAGGCAGGTGTTAGAAGTGGGCCACAGGATCAGGCCAGTAGTGTAAAGACTGATAGCACTTTTAAAGCAAGTGATGCAGACAAGAAAGTCAAACCATCTGATCCATTCAGTTTCCTCGATAATGAGCTGAAGTTGAGGAAGACAACCAATATACAGGATCCATGTTTAACCCAGGAGATTACCAAGAAAAATGAAAAAGTCACCAAAATAAAACCTCAGGATGATGCCAAAAAAGCTGTGGCCACCAAGAACTACAGTGACGGCATGAGCAAATCCAAAACCTCCAAGATGGAGATGAACAAAGCTCAGAAGAGCAATACCCAGATGGATTCAGGAAGCAAAGCTCCTGGACAACATGATGTGTTAATGGTAGACATAGGAACAAAAGAAGCCACTTTGTCACAATCTGCTGTAGAGGATGGAAATTACACTATGTCATCGTCTCCTGTGTTTTAAGTGAAATGGATGTGTGTATTTCACGGGGAAAATCAGGGTTTATTTTCGACTACTTCTTGAGAACATGCAATATTTGTTTACAAACCTGAAGTATTTAATGGAGAAAATGAATGCTTATTATATTGATTTATGTGACCCCTTCAATACGTAAATCTTTGGTTTATCATCACCAGATTTTAAATTCATAAAACTGTATTACATTGATTTATTAAATTTTCATGAACTTGTCAGCTTAATATGTCGAGTGAATGATAGTTACAGTGCCTGTGATATGGAATGATGTTTTGTAAAATTTGGTAATTAGAGAGAGGTAATAATGTTATTGACTAGGCCTTTGTTCTGTATATTTTATATTTTATGACTAATGAAAAGTTGAATGTGAACAATTAAAATGCACTGTATTATGTCATGCTTTCCTTTCCATGTGGTTTTGACAACAGAAGGCAACAGGCAGAGGTTTCCGCAACAGGGTCATCTCTTACTGGGATTTTTTTGTAAGCTGAGATGGACTTGACATATTATCGTTTCACGCTTATATTTATATTATAACAAGTTTAATTTGTAAGAGGGTCTTCTCTTACAAGGATTTTTTTATCAACTCAGTTGAACTAAAAATGTTATAATATTATACTTAAATTTTTTTATCCTCCATAGCAAATTTAGCTCATAAAAGGATACATGTACTTCCTACTGGAGTTTTTTTTTTTTTTTTCATAAATTCAAATGGGCTAAAAATATTATCTTTTTGTATATCTACGTTGTGCATAGAAAATTTAGCTTAATACAGGGTTCGGCCTTAGGGGGATTTTTTTTTTTTTTTTGTGGGGTGTGGGTCCAGGGAGTGATTTTTTTGAATGCTTGAGTCAGGGACTTTTTAAGCTTGAAATTTAGATTCAGCATGTCCAAATTAGAGGAAAGGAATCGGTGATGCCACTGTTGCACCTGTCACTGGTATGTCTAGTGTTGCCACAGGCACTGAGGTAGCAACAGGCTCCAAATGCTATGAATAAAATCAAACAAATACATGTAAACAGTTTTAAGTAGCCATGATTATTAATATGATTTTCTTTTTAACTTGGCGTGCACACAAACACACTGCATGCACATACACAAGCACAAGACATACACACACACACTAGGATGTACACACGTATCCTTCTACAATCACTCATTCACCACACTCAGTATTAACAGTAGACACTCTCTCCTGCCCAGTCCTGCTCATATGAACTGTGTCACTAACTAGTCAGGGGTCAAAGTCTAGCTCAAGCGCACTGGTGTGCAAATGGTAGTAATTACTATACGGCTGCTAGGCGTCAGGTGGTGGGGGGTATTATAGTGAAAGCAAGCCAGTTATATAGACTCAGCTAGCATGCGCATGAAATGAAATAACATTTGTCACTATTTACCGCTACAGTTTTAGTAGTCCATCGTCCTTGAGCAGCTTTTTTTTCATATGGGCTCGCTGTCTTTTGGGTCTTGGCATCCTTGAAAAGTCAGTTGCGTTCGTGTGATTATAGTGGACAGGAAGAACACTCACTTTCGATAAACGATATAACGGTCCACTCTGACACATGTGTGTTTGTTTTTATAACAAAACAAACAAGGCCACATGGAACAACATTCGACCAATCAGATAGCTATGTCAGTATGCACGACAATTGACGACAGATACGAGCAAACCAGAACATTGTGCTCGCAGTGGCAGATTCAGCCAAGATAAAAATAGATCATGACCTCACTATATTTAGAAGCAAGACCACATTGATGCATAATTTATACCTCATTTCTGAGCAGTTCTATGTCCCATGTAATGTCATTGGTCAGATATCATTCACATAACATATTAGAGGCAAGAATTTCCTTTCATGTGATATGCAACATGATGGGTGGCATATTTATAGTTGTAGGTGAAAATTGTCTTCAAAAACTTGTAAATTCAATGGAAATAGAAAAATTGAGTGAAAAGATGATGAGGGTGAGCATCTTCTGATGCTGTTTTGGGGCATAAAACAGATGTTTCTGGCCACTACTATTAATTTTCTCATTTCTGAAGAGGTCATGCTGTTTAGAAATAGCAAAAACCCAATTTCGGTATTTTGACCCCAAAACCTCATTTTCAGGAATCCCCCCCCCCCAGAATCAGCTCAGATGGATTAAAATATCATTTCACACTTAATCTCTATATCCATCATGTCAAACTTAGTTCGTAACAGGGTTTTCTTTATCAGTAATCAGTACAGTTTGAGTAGAAATATTATATCATGCTTACCTAAACACGATTCAGCAGGGTTTCCTACAACAGGAATTTTGGGTCAACTGAAATTTTTGTAGAATTATATTACAGCAGCCACCATCTAAGAACCCGCCAGCCAAGAGGATAGTTCTCCTAAGAACCCGCCTCTGTTACAAAGCAGAATTGTTCTCTACTACATGCACTACTAATTTATTTACATATGCACCTAAGAGCCATTTCTCAAGTTAAAAAATCCTCCTAAGAGCTTGGGTCATGGCACATGAATGCCCGTGACATTATTTCACATCAGATTTTGCACTAGAGGGAAACACGCACTGCTAGGACTGCAGTAAAATGTGGATATAGTGGAAGGCAAGGGAGATTAGGAGGGGACATTATGGGAGATGTGTAACAACATAATCAGGCCACATGTCCTCCCACTGGTCCTCTCGCTTCTGCTCTGCTATTTGGATGCCTGCTAGAGGTGTGCGAGTCCAATATTTTTGGAGTCGAGTCCAGACTCGAGTATTTGCTTGGGAGTCGAGTAATTACTCGA
>JBCAUA010766085.1:0-14921 GCA_038406235.1 Peronia verruculata | reverse complement strand
CCCCCAACCAATCACAATCCCCTTCCCCACCCCCCTCTTTTTTTTAAAACCCATTTCAGTGATATCGACCTACAGGACCTGTACTGCATATAAATTAAATATATGCTGTAGGAAAAATAGCTCTCCCAAGCGTGTTCCATTCTCTTTTCTATAACCCCCCTCCTGTCCCCCACAGTCGATAATGACTTACGTGTTATGAACGGTATCTTTTCAGATCGAACAACATGTCGAGAAGTTTACCGATCTGCCCCAGAGCGTGTTCTTTCTACGCCGCGTGACGCCCATGGGCTTACAGATTGTGGTAGGGCGCCGCCTTCTCTCCCACCAGTACAGGTCAGGGAAGATTCGAGAACTTCACTGTAGCCTGGTCGGCCCCGCCATGTTGTTGGGCAGTCTAGAGGACCACAGGATCAGGGAGGACGCCGTTGTTGTGTACTACAGGTAAACTTCTTTTACTCTGTGCTTATCATCTTTCGTTGGTTCCTTCTTTTTTGTGTCTTTCTTTTCTTTCCTCTCTTTCTTTCCTTCGTTCCTTTATCCCCTCTTTTCTTTCTTCTTTTTTTTTTTCCTCCTTTTTTTTTTTTTTTGTATGTTTCTTATTTTCCTAGATACCTTAAGACTTTGGGACAAAGCATTACAAAAAATCACAGCAAGAACAAGAAATAAGTTTTAAAATGTTCTGATATAGACTGGATCTAAAGCAAACTAAAGCGTATTCTTTATGAAATGCTTTCACATGGGCGGACACAGTGGCCCAATGGGTATGGCGTCTGCTCATGGAGAAAACAGGCCAGGATTGGCTGGCGGGTTCTGCATCGAGGACTGACAGGACATGAAGATCAAAAACCCGCATTTTTTTCAGTGGCTCAATGGTCCCTGGCTTCCTGTGGGTAGGGAAGCCCGATGTCTAGCCTTCTCAGATGAGGGCGAATATATTTCAGAAGTCCCGTGCGTACATTACGCACGTTAAAGAACCCTTAGCATTTCAAAATCGATGGAAGAGTAGGCTGAGTGTCGCTGGCCGGGGAAGATTTCCAAATTCCAAATTTCTACCCACAAAAATTTCTCAGCAAAAACTGGCAACTTCTAAAAGCCGAGATAAATCCTATTTCTTTGGATTGAAAGGCTTAAGAAAAAACAAACAATGCTTTCAGAGATAAGATGTATAAATAATACAAAACTTTGACAACTTTGACACTAAAGCAAAAACTGGGAAAATTATAAAAAAAAATTTAAAAAGCTGCAGGAAAAATTCTTCTGTAAAATGCTGAAAAATTAATTATGAGAATGCTAAAAAAATGTTGATATACCTATGTACGATTTGATTACAGCAAATGTAAAATTTATGTTGTGCTTGCTTTATAAGCTTATATTTTGCGAATGCCTGCTATCCTGTGAGGATTATATCTCGATCAGTCTGTACGTCTGTAGTCTTTGATTTAGGCAGGCTATGTCCTAACCAGTATCAAACATAATGGGACATCGTGGCATCCAGCCCTATTACTTGCCTTTGCCAGACAAAAGATGTTAGTCAAGGAATGTAAAGAAGGGGAGGGGGACGGGGGATGGGGAATAACTTTTGCCCCGTTAGCTTGAAACATGTGTCGTGAAAAAAAATCAAACAAAATGAAACAAATTGTATAAAGAGAATGTTTTCTTCGTTTTGCTATAAATTCATCAAATTTTTTGGTGATCAGTTTTCGAATGACATGGAGTAAAGGGCTTTTTCCTCTTCGCACGAAACAGGACTAGGCCCTACAATCTCCCATTATTCTACTGTCATCAAATTCTTTTGTTTCAAATATCAGCTTGCAGCTGGTTCCCATAGTTCTTAGTTTTTTGTTTATGCCGTTTTTGTTTGTTTGTTTGTTTTGTTTTCCCCCTTGTCATATACTCGTAGTATGAGACTTTACCCCAATCAACTATGAAAGGATTTTTTTTTTTTTTTTCTGTTTTCAGTTGGAAATCTGAGATGGCCTCTATTTCCCTACTGTATTTTATGGAACATGTATAAGTATAATAATATATCATACGGTTTCCAAAGGAGAGATACTTGTCGTAAACAAGGGCCAAGATTTCTTCTGGTCTTCCTTACACCATCGGTACAATGATACCTAGCAGTCGTGCCATGCGGAAAATAATTTCTTTGAAAAAATATTCAGAGCTGTCTGTCTGTCTGTCTGTCTGTTTGCCTGTTTGTCTGTCTGTCTGCCTGTCTGTCTGTAAGTCCGTCCGAACGTCCGTCTGTCTGCCTGTTTGTCTGTCTGTTTGCCTGTTTTTCTATCTAATTGCCTGCGTAATCGCCTGCCGACCAGCCTTGCCGTCTCTTTTTCTGTCCGTTTGTCTTTATGTCTGTCTGTCTTTTCATTTCTTTGTAATTTGTCTGTAATTTACAGACAACTTGTCAATAACAAGAAAGTTGAGAAAAGTTAATTAAATGTTTGGTTTCTTTACCTTTGTCAAGGCCTCTGAAGAATGAGGAAAAACAGTGCCTGATGTCTCAAACGTACAACTGTGATCTCTCCACTGTGGAACTGGTCTTTCCCTACCCTGTGCTCAAACCAGACGCTCACAGAGAGTTAGACTGCCCGCCTGAGGGTTGGGAAATTGATGAACCATTGGCAGAACAGCTTGGGGAGGGAGAGGTAACAGCCACAGTTCTTACACTGGCCATAGCCAATGTGATCTATTTATCCATCCATCCGTTCGTCCACCTATCCATCCACCAATCCATCCATCCACCCATCCACCCATCCACCCACTCATCCATCCATCCATCCATCCATCCACTCATCCCTTCATCTGTCTATCCACTCACCCACCAACCTATCCATCCTTTCATCAATCTGTCCATCCATCTATCTGGCCATTCATTTATCCATCCATCCACCCATCCATCCATCCATCTATTTATCCCTCTCTCCCTCCCTCCCTCCCTCCATCCATCCATCCATCCATCTGTCTATTTATTCATCTATCCATCCATCTATCCATCCATCCATCCATCCATCCATTCATCCATCCATCCATCCATTCATCCATCCATCCATCTGAACACATTATCCATTTGGCCACAGTCATTGACTGATCTTCTTGCCCTTCTATATTTCCTCCTATATCCTTTTTCAGACAAGAGGATTTCATACCAGTACATCTGGCAGAATTACCACCATTTGATGACCATCCTGCAAATGATCAGATAACCACCAGTCTAGAAGTTTTGTGTCAGAATATGGCAACTGAATACATTCAGTCTTTTGTCAACAAAGCAGTTTTTGCACGGGAGAGAGAAGCTTGTGAAAGAGAGGACTTGAAAACTTCCACAGTGAAAAAACAGAATTGTGACAAAGTTGTGGACATTGCATTTATGGTATGGGTGCTTATTTGTCAAAGTATTTGATGCTATTAATATGTGAATGTTCAACTTTTCCTCTTTATTTTTTGACTATGTCAGCTTCCCATATTTTTAATCTGATGAAACATAAGGAAATAAAAAACAAAAGAAAATCAATGAGATAAAAATTATGGTCTGTCATGTATTTATCTACTGATTTATGTCTGATAATCTTTAATGCCACAGTCTGCTTGACTTCCTATAGTTCCAATTCCTCCACAATTATCCTATAGCTTTCTTTCTTTTTTGTTTCTTGTGTTTGGATCATTCCCACTCTGTTTGACAAATCAGTTTTACCATTTCAAAATGTGCAAGCAGGAAATATCTCTTGTACACTTATTAATGGAAACTCAAATCTACAAAGGCAATTTGTTCTTCATCTGACCACTTATATAACCAATATAAGCATACTCAGTGTCCATTGGAAATAGATTTTGAAAAGAAACTTTTAGTATATCCTGACAAAGTAATGCTCTTTGGTCACACGTTTCTGAGAGAAAGGAATACATAGCACTTTGACAGAGTAAACACAGAAATCATTGATATTTCTTGCTCTGGGCACAGGGTCTAATCTCAGTCTAACTCAATGTTTTTAATTTCATGATTTGTGACTGCTTAGTTCCCTTGCATCCTCTCATCCATCACCATATCTGTTGGAAAAAAAAGAACCATCTAAACTCCTCCGATAACATTAAACTTAATGTATCCATCCATATTCTTAAACCCATTGTAATTATTTGTCTTTCACTTATTTGTTTGCTATTATTCACTAGGCTAACAATGGACTTTTGGCACAGCTGACTGCAATGTGCCCCACTCCTTCACTGACAGAAGCTGTACTGGTCAAGTTGCTAGATAAACAGTTTAAGAGTCACAAAGATGTGTATGTCAGCTCTAAGCACCTAGAGCCAGCCACCTTCGCTCTGAAACATTCACACAGACAGGTAAATTGGTCAGCAGGGTGACTAAGAAGAATATAATTTCTGTTCAGTTTCAAACTTAACAATTTTCAGTGTGTATTATTAATCCTGGCATGTAATTTATTTGTTGTTTTCCATTTTGTCCAGTTCAGATTCACCAGCTGTGTTTTGGTTTTGTTACTTTATATCATTTTATAAAGGTTAGATTCACTTCAATTTTGAATCTCGTGTTTTCTATCATTTCATATGTAATGTTCTTTCATCCGTGTGTTAGTTTTGTTTCGACTAATCACCACTGCTTTTTATTTTTTGTTTTCTCACTGTAGGTGAAATACTGTATCACTCCAGGTTTCAGAGAAGCTGATCAGATTATCCCAAACAAAGAAGTTCAAAAATTGTTTCTGCAGTCAGGAAACAGCACTCTCCAGGATGTATTTCAACCTGTTGCGGAAGTGTAAGAAAACCATTCGTGTTCTATGTTAACACATGAAACGTCAAGACATTGTTGAACTTTAAAGAGAACAGTTGTAGGAGTGAGCAAATTTATCAACATAATGATGTCTCAAATACAATAACAACATAGAAATAGACATAATAGACGTATAAAATAGAATTTCATACACTCGTTATAAATTCTGTGACCAATTGTGTCACTGGGCTAATATGAGAAACAGCTTTAAAGAACTATCGTGTTCCATTCATTTCAGCAAATGAAGAAGTTTCCTTTTTTTTGAGCAAATTTGAATTTGCACTGCCACCAAGAGGAGAGCAAAAGAAATGTTGGGACCTCAAAGCATTATTTTGCTGATCACTAGCATCTCCAATTAGCCATCTCTTGTAGATTCTGTCATCTGCCTGCCGTCATATGAAAACAATCTAAATACCCTGTTAGACTCAGAGTGTTCAAGGTCAATGGCTAATGTTGAAAACTTCTTAATTTTTTAAAGTTACATATTGAAAAGAAAAAAAAAATGAATTTTGATCTTTGCACTTGCTCTTGTAATCTTTGAGATTTGAGTATTCTGTTCTAAGTCAACCAGACTTGTAACTATACTGGCATGAGACTCTGCTCTATATTTTATTGTGATTCTTTCTTTTGAATGTTATTGTTTCTAGAATAGTAATACATTTGCTTACATAACCATCTTCTTTTCTCTGTTCTCACAGATTGTCAGATCCAAATGCCAACTCCCAGTTCTCTTACATTACTTACACAAAGGTCAGTAAATTTACTAGCTGACATATCTAACAAAATTAAAATTATTACTTAACATGACATTCTCTACATAGTTAATCTGAGGAAGTTGCACAAATGTGTAATGTTGCTGCCACAGAAAGCAAGATTTTTTTTAGTATCACTTGTATTCAGTGATAGGGTTCACTGAAAGAACATTTTTTATATTATTTGTTCTTCACTCTCTAGGTTTCCCTGATTAGTAGATCTAATTTTTTGCACTGACATGATAAAATTTCATGACCCATAGAATGCAGTATTTTTGGTTTCTGATGATCATTGAAAGACAGTTTTTCCTTTATTGTGTCATATATCTATCTATTTTTTTTAGACATTTTTATGTTAATCTCAATAAGCTGACTGAGAAATAATTAGTTGCTGTGAATCCTTTTTTGCTCTTCAAGATAAAGTCGTCTGAACAAATTCAGCTGAACATGCCATCTTAGATTGAAAATTAATGTCCATCCCTATAGGATTACTGTCATCTCCTAATTCATCTTGTAACTAGCTATTTCTTTTTAGTTTAGTGTAAGTGCTATATTTTAGAGTTTATTTAGTTTCTGTGTATGCCCAAAACCTGTCAAAGAAGCTGGGACTTGAATATTTGCAGGTACAGTTATCTAAACTGACAAATCAACTCAATGAGACAGTGCCTCATCTTGTCAGGTATATCTTCACTCTAGAATATGCACTCAAAAGCCAGACTCCATTATTCTTTTGTCAGATATCATTCGTAGTAACATCCAGTAGTTTGGTTTAAATAAAATTCTCCATTTGCATGCTAATTATTAAATGTTAGATATCAGCTGGTGTAAAATTTGGATGTTGTGGAATAGAACAGAGCAGATACAAAGAGCAGATATCATGTTTACATAGCTAGGGGACTTCTAACCCTAAGGAAAAGTCTCAATGAATTCACGTTCAAGCACAAATTTGTTACTGATAGTAATAAAAATATAATTTCCTTGCAAACTATGCGTATAAATGAAGTGGTGGAAAGTAAGATATTATTAAAATACAGTGTCATAACTAAATAAAACCATTTTCTAACTTGCTTGTTATCTTGAATTCTTATCATTTCTGGACATCTATCACTTGTACTTAAAGCACTGAAAATATCCAGTTTATTCCCCTTTGTTATCATTTCAACATTGTGTTTACCAGGTGTATTAAACCCTCTCCAGCCAGCCCAAGGTTTGATGACATGTTTGTTAGGCCACAGATATCTGCTGCTTGTCTTCCTGATGTAATCAGGCAGAAGAAATTTGGGTATTCCCATTGGATGACCATCACAGATTTTCTGAAAAGGTACATTTCTGTTATCCTGGTATGTTGCTTCAAATTTTCATCATACTTTGAATGGCTGAAATTAACATTTTGTGTTTGCAACAGTATAATACTCACATGTAGTTTACTGCTAACACATTCTTTTGTTGTGTTATTCATATGCCATTGGTGACAGAGTGTATCCAACATGTGCATTTGTGCTGGGTTTAAATCATAAGCTTTTTTGAAGCAAGATTGTTTAGATGTGGAATTTAGACATGTCATCAACAGTAAGAGAGATAGGTCCGACCTTAATCTTATTTATCTTATAAATTTAAAGTAGCTTTTATCATTTAGGTCTTTTTTTGTTCACTTTAAAAGCTCCGAAAATGGGAACTATTTAGACAGAAATGAATGGAGGAAATTTGAATCGAAAACTGCTTTTTGAAAATTTGTCCTCAAAATGTAACAACGTGTCAGAATATCACTGTATGCTTTGTTCACATTGTAAAAACCCAATTTAGAGGCTAGAGGAACAAAAAATAACAGTGATGAAGGTTATGTGGAAGTCCTGTCTTCTGTTCTGTATGGCCAATTCACTCATCCATGTCCAAATGAAACAACAATTTTGCTCCCTTTTCTGCTCTCTCAGATATGGAATGTTGGGCCTGAATTTGTCAGCTCCCATCTCTCCTACACCAGAGGCTTGTAAGATTGTGCTGGGTAAGGTTGGCATCCTGGAGAAAGGAGTGACTGTAACAAAGAGATGTGTAAGTGTCTTAGGAGCATGGATGCAGAATTTGAAAGAATTAATTTTAATCTATCAATCCATTCATCCATCAGTCCACCCATGTGTCCATCTATCAGTCCATCCATCCATCATCCTTCCATGACATCTGTCCATCCATCCATCCATCCATCCATCCATCCATCCATCCATCCATTCATCCATCCATCCATCCATCCATCCATCCATCCATCTACCTGTCTGTCTGTCCTGAAGGCCTTCTGTCTGCAGATTCAATAACGGAGTTGATTGACTCTTTCATGATTGTTCTCAAAGAAGAAATAATATACTTGTAACTCAATTTTATTATTTGACAATTAGAGTGGTCAATCTGTAACTTCAGTATATACTACCATAATGTTGAATTCTACTTTTAAACTATCAATATTTAAACATGACTTCTCTTTGCATGCATCCATGCCAAAATATGCTGCAGTTAATTTTATGTCATATGATTAATATAAATCTGTTATAATAATTAGATGGCATTTTTACTCTTGTTTTTATATATTGACAGGTATTACATAACATAAAATTTTGCAGGTTTTCTTGATCTGTTGGCAAAAAGAAAAACTTGACACTCTTGTAGATGAATACAAATGGAAAGTTTCATTGGTTCAAGCTTGTGTGAAAGGTCACTTGACCAGAAAGAAGCTTCACAGTGTGATAGCAGCAAGACTGAGATCACGAGATCAGGCTTCTGTTTACAGAAGACAAGATAGTGACATTCATAGACAGTAAGGTTCATTTCATTCTCCATTGTAAGCAACTGCCTGATACATTTAAAAAAAAAAAAGCTAAGAAAATATAAAAATCTTGTTATTGCTGACAATGCAGATCAATACTCTCATTGTTGGGAGTGCGCTGCTTTTCCCATGATTCTTCAAAAAGAAGATATTTTGCATGTACAGAGTAATTTATAATATATAGTTATTATCAAAGAGATAGTATTTAGTACAGTCCAAAAAAAAATATTGTTGATAGTTTATTAGATTCAGCAGAGATCTTTGAAAAGGTCATTGAAACAGAAATGCAGATTTTAGCACGGTGAACTGTGAGCTGACTTTACCAATAATCATAAATTGAGATAGAGTCATTCGCACATAAAAAAAAAAACAACATATACATCCATATCAAAAGCTGTGAGGTCAGTAGGAATGACTTAACAAATCTGTTGGTCATGCAGTTAGTGCCAATATGTGAAAATAACAAAACAAAAAAAAATTGAAGGTCATCTGATCTTGAAATGTACTTGCAAATTTTCTTAGCTATGTTAAGGCATGTTATTACCATCTCTTCTACATTTTGTCATGTAGATCATCTGGTTTTAGATGTAGATCATTAACTCTGATGGATTGAATAGTGAAGATTTGATCATGAATAAAGATGTGTGAGATATACATTTTTGTACACTCAAATAATTATTTCTGTTTTTTGCATTGTTCACAGGCCTTATTATGAGAGACAGTACAGCAATGCAGCTGAAAATGAACTGTTTGAGGTAGTATATGAAACATTCTCTTTCAACTGACACCAACTTATATCTATATTCAAAACAGACATATAAATATGTTAGTCATGCAATATGCAAACTTAAATCCATATAAACACACAGTGAAAGAGAGAGAGAGAGAGACAGAGAGAGAGAGAGCAAAAGGAAGGTGTTTTAATTTTAACTCAAATTGTACAAAAATTAAATACTATATCACAATGAGTTAAGATTATCAGAACTGTCATGGATGGAAAATGTTTTGTCTGCAGAGCATTATTGATACTACACTGGACAAATTGAGTGAGCTTCCCAATTCTACCTGGGCCAAAGTTGTCTGCATGGAGGAGGGGACTGTCCTGGCCAAAGTTTATGCTGATGAGTTATCTCTCACTGTCAATGGCTCATTTCACCGATTTGATGGAGTTCAGTAAGTTTGCAAAAAAAGCTAAACAAATTTGAACATGCATTTTTGACAAAATTATAAATGTATCATAATGAATCAACTGGAGACATAAAATTATGCTCAGGAGCAGAGATCTGGCATGCAGTTGTTGTAAATATGGTGTAAGTTAAAATCAAAATATTTCAATGACTGAATTCCAGTTCCAGTTTCGGTTTCGGTTCCTTTCGGTGTGCCCCAGGGGGTGGTGCCATATCGGGATGTCCAACCATTGCATTTTGCATGTTTTCATGTTAGACTTTGCATTTTGCGGTACCATTCACCCTCTGGCCTTTTGTGCCACCCGTCATCTGCTCGCCAAGCACTTTCTCTCTCAGGGATGTGTCACCCTCAACTGGGCATTGCTTCCCACCACTTCCCAATCTCGACTGGCTTCTACCCGTAAACAGTTGCTAAGGATGTGGAGTTGGGATGTGGGAGGCCGCCGCTTGAGACTCCCCTCTGTCAATCCCATGTATTTTGAATTCGAAGCTCGGCCATGCCCTCACTGCCTGAGGTTTCGTCTGACTACCCTTTCCTGTTGAAGGGGCTGCCCCAGTAAACCGGGGAGTACAGACAGTGCTCCCTCTAGCTATGCGCAACTTGTCCCATTTAGACAGAGGACACGTGGGTTTCCCTCTCCCATGGTTCGTGGGCTTTCTCCTCGCATAGCAGGGGGATTGCCTGCCTTGTCTCACATTGGGCCCCTGCAGCTGGGACCATAGACTGTTCCCTTCGGCGGGGCCACCAAGGTTTCTACCAAACTGTCCTATATGGTGTTTTTACCCAGTTTTTCGGTACAGCTTCAGTCCGATGTCAGTTGGGGATACGTTGCTGCTATGTATCTCCTGACTAGCTGCTCAAGTGCCTTTGGTGCATCGTGTCGGAACACTGTTTCCAATGTGAGGGCAAAGTAAATGTAACTAATTTTTATGGATGATGGAAAGCTTCCCAACTGTTATATTATTTGAAAGACATTCGATATGCAGGGATTTTTTGTTTACAGATTATCCAATACGGTATAGGTTTCGTTTTTCAACCTCCTATGGGGAGGGATTTTCCATTCACATAATATTAGTCCAAAGAGACAATGGCATTTCAGAATAAACCCAAAGATTTGTGTGATTTTGGGCACTAAGAAAATTCAATGAAGAATATAACCCTGAGCTGCCATCCAAAAAAAACATTGTTTTTTCCATTGTTTTATTGAATCTAGATAACTGGCTGTAATTACTCTCATTGCAGACTTGGCCTCAGATTTTTTGATAGCCTCAACAGCAGTGACAGACTAGAGGAGACTGAGTTTGTCATTAACAGTCTAGAGAGAGTGAGTCATGGATATGTCGTAGTTCCAGGAATCATATTTATAAGTGTTTGAGTAAAGTGCTGTTTTCTGAAGTTCAGTTTTAATTTGAGACATTTATGAGTTGTTGAAATAATACATTCTTTTCCTGCTATGGCTCTTTGATGAACATCTCAAGAAAGTACAGAAAGCTGAAAAGACTTTGTTCCAGATAACTGACTTACAAACCCTGTCATCCAAATCCAGTCAGTGAGTATTTAAATGCCTCTTCAGTCCAAACTTAATTCCAGAAGTCAAGGAGTCATCTAGTCAAAGGTTCACTCCCTCAGACAGTTTACAGTGTAATAACATGTTACTCATATTCTATAACCTTCAATCACAAACTGTCACTTTTTTGTGCATGAATATTAATGTCACCATACAATCTCTGAGACTTTCATAGTTTTTATTGATACTTTTAAGATTAAGATTAAGATAATTGTATTCTTATTCTAGGGGATTGAATTCCATAGAGACTCTGATGGAAGTTTGTTAGCTAGAAAGTCATGTAAGTTGCCTGTGACAGTCAGACAGCACCCATCTGAGCCAGTGATGTCTGCAGATATGCTCAGAACCAGAGGAGAGCTTCCACTGGGACAGTTGGTTAAGGTACTGGCTTCAGAAAATGTTTTTGAGAGTTTTTTTTTTTTTTCTGTCTTTGTCCCTCTGCTTCTGCCCTAAATACTTAAGCATGGTAGGAGGGAATAGTTGACAGACTATGAATAGTATGGGGACATTGTAGTGTCACATAGTGTATCTTTCAAACCCTCATTCCAGATTTAACTAGGTCTTCCCCTCACCTTAAAGCTGGGTTGTCTTTTGAACATTTACTTTGTTAGCTCTGTTCTTATGCTATTCACTGACATTCTGCTTCTCTGTCATCAAAAGGTTATATGTGAATTGTGACCGATAGAAAGCTAATTTCATATTAATGATTTATATGTGGCACTGTAATAATTTTGTAAAAAGTGAATGAGAATAGTCAAAGAAGACAGAGATTTAAGTGAACCTTTCAAGTTTGCATTATAGCTAAATTGGAAATGTAGAATGTTGTACTTCAGATAAATGAGTCTGAGGAGACATATGAAGGTTCAGGGAAAAAAAACACATATCCAAAATCGACAGTTAGAGAAAAATGATGGTTTGTTCTCCAGTAGTTAGTAATTAATCCTGGAGAACTAGGATTTTCTGAACACTTTTGGGAAGGATAGGTTGCATTTAGAGAAAAGGAAAGTCCTTACCATATAGCACTTTCACCATCCCCAGTACTGTGGGGTATAACTAAAATTTTTAAAAATGGTGTTTGTCGCCCTGAAACCATTCATAGGTGTCATTAGATCCTAGGTTATGCTACATTCATGGTAAAACAGTCCTTGCAGATAACTTTGTGAATGTATTCATAATGTAGGTATGCTGTCTTTTGTGCACCAAGAGAGGAAATTACATATGAATTATAACTATCAGCAGGTTATATCTGCTCCATTTAATTCCAAGGAGGTATTTATTATTATCAAGAAAGTTCTCTTTACATTCACTGTTTTTGTATATTGATCTCAAATATAGATCTAAATTATTTAAAAAATGAATGGTCAGACTATTATTAAGACAGTTCATTTTTTTTTTCCACAGTTATTTGACATGAAGGAATTTCGAAGTCTTGTCAGTCTTCATCTGATGAAAGGTACTTTCTCCAAGGCAAAGCTAATGAGAACATGCATCACAGTGCTGAATTTGGGCAACAGTGATTGCCCCTTGATGGAAATGCCATGTGCTCTAGTTATACTGAACATCTTTGCTTTGCATCTCCTGAACAATGATAAAGGTGAAGCTTTGAAATAGCTCCTAAACTCATTGTGTTACTCAATGGCTGTTAAATATCATATGTTAATACTTGGCTGGTACAGCCATCAAACAATGACCAATTTCTTTAGAAATGACTTGAATCACTAATATGTTATGTACAAGAAGGCTCATTTTGCGCATGATTGTTTCGTAGTAATCCTAGGCATTATTTATGACACAAAAGCTGAAATGCTTTTGGTATAATCTACAGTTATTCTCCATTATTTGTGTTCACATATAAAAATTGATAAAAGAAAGCTCTCTAAAGGAATATCTGTCAGGTTGTCAAGAGATGAATTTGGACATGACGGTTTGTTTATTTGATATATCTGAAATATTTGTGTGGAGTTTAGGCACCATATCTGAAAATATTTAAATTCCTATAGAACTCGAGGCTCTGTTCCTACTCACCTCACAGATGTCACTGACCAAAGATGAAGATGAGGAGGAAATACAACTAGAGCAAAGGGATGCCAAAATGAGAGTAAGTCAGATTTAGCTTACTGTATAATGCCTGGTTTGAGCAATCAATTTTGATCTTGCATTGTGTATAATATCCTGCCCAGAATGGCAAACATGATGTATCATAAAGTCTTATTTAGGTAGATTAAAGGCAAAGAATATCTGGAGTTTCTGTATATTAGAAACTAATTATATTACATAGAATGTTCATAATGAACAAGATTCTGTCAGGTCATAAATGCTCAATATACACCTTTCTGAATTCAGCAATGCAATATTATGTATGTACCTGTAACAGTTTCCTTTAGAAGCTGTGTCTATCAGGGAGATATATTGAAATTCCAGACTGAAAAACATATTTATTGTTTGCTGTATAGACTATTTCTGAGATGATGTCAGTTAAGGGATCATGTTACATATATTCTTCTTACGCCTTCCAAATTCCTGTGGGTAGTTCTCGGTGGAACAGAGGGGTATGAAACAAAACAAACCATATGAATGCTATACTAGACAATGTGATGAAGACAGAGGATACATGATGGCAAATTTTTGTTTTTGTTTAAAGGAGGATTGTAATGTGAGCGCTTTCATTTGTAGACTGATTACTTCCCATGATATCATGAGCATTTGATTTTATTTGTTAATACTTGAGTGATTTTACAGTGCACTTAATGAGAAGCATATATATGTATATGTTTCAGAGACATAGAAAACAATGGTCCAAGAGTGACCAAAGGCCACGTCTGAAAATGAGGGAGGCAAGCAGTCGAAAGCTGCGAGAGGAACTGAGAAAGAGAGGGGAGAAAGTGTCTGATCACATGAAATACAGCTGGGAAGAGGAGCCAGGCAAGTGATAGGTGTACAAAAGAGTAATAATTTTCATCTTGTTGTACATGTATATGGATATATGAAAGCATGAGAAACTATAATCATTAGTCATGTGGTATTAGTGCAGTTATGAAGCTTCAGCTAGACAAGCTGCACACTGGTGACTTTGACTATTTCTATTTAAAGTAGTGACATCTCAGCTTTTATGAAATTAAATGGGAAAAATCAGTAAAACAGTGAGATTTTGTTAATTTTTGATACTGATAGTTATAATCACAGAATGGAAGTAGGAAATATGATTGCATGCGACTTTTGCAAATTGGCAAGTTGATTTCTTTAAAAAAAATTAACCCACTATTTTCAACTTTGTTGATTCTTAAATGATATTTTATTTCATTGAAAGTGTTGGCTAGAGATATCAAGGTTGTACATCTCATACTGACTGCTTGCATCTCTGTGGACAAAAAAACTCATTATTCTGTATCTTGATTGATAGGAAAATTTCTCATGCCTGAATAAGTACCATTAAGGTTTTGGCTATGAAACACTAAAACTCTGAATAAAGCTCTACATATACTGCAAATGACATGTTACTGAAACTGACAATTATGGCAGCCAGTAGTCATACTGTTAACTCTAGAACTGCGACCCAGCCTAAGGGCTACAACGCCCTGCGGCGCGCCTTGCCGGGATTGTCAATCTGGATCGCCCGCGCCAGTGCTTAGCCTCAGGGTGTTTGTTTTGACCATAGAGACTCCGCCTTAGTTTCAGACTGACACAATGCAGGTCCAGAATGACAATCTTGCTGACCAATGTCTTCCTTTAATCCCTCCCCTAGCTCCACCCTTTCTTCACATATACATGTATTATTTGAAAGAGCTGATGGTAGGAGAAGAGGGGTTGTATTCACAAAGA
>JBCAUA010765974.1:0-14922 GCA_038406235.1 Peronia verruculata | reverse complement strand
GTTGTTCTAGGCTATTATTTGATTAAGTCCGTCTAGCCATGGAAACTACACGGCATTAAGTCCGTCTAGCCATGGCCTATTTCATTACAGTATGTACAAGACAAGTAATCCAGGAGGCCATTAGATCTACATCTTCTCGACAGTCATGATGACTTTTAAAGTGTTTCGTTAAGTTGTAATAATAATTTTATATAGCGAAAATCACAACAAGACGATGGAAAATCAAAGACAAGAACACAGATAGGATTCAATTTTGACTGAGTGTCATCCCTCTGTTTTCTTTCTTTCTTTCTCCTTCTTCTTCTTCTTTTTTTTTAAACTGCAGCCAGTCTCGCAACCAGGCAGAGTGAGACGCATGTCGATTTTTCACCATAATAATATAATAATGGTGATTTTAATATCACGCGAAAGCTTATTTCATATCCTTTCAGAAGATGACAAAAGTTCTCAGCTAGCTTTATTCTACTCAGAGATATTGCAATTTAAAGAGACAAAGCCCCTCCCTCCCCCAGCAATGACCGTAATTCGGATAAAATCGAGTTTAATTAATGTACTTCCGATGTCTGACCCCCCCCCCCTCCCCTTCCCCCAATCACATTCAAAGCCCGATTACCGATTTCTCGGTTCTAGTCTAGCCCAGCGACTTACGCCTCATTTCGACTGGCCGCGTTTTCATTTTCTCAAACGAAAGATCGTGGTCAATTGTACATTGGTAATCCTGTGAATCTATTTTTTTCTTCTTCTTAACTTTTAAGTAATAAATGTTCATAAGAGTGGTATATTAATGAACTTTTATGTATATTTCAATTACTTTCACTTTTCTGACATTTCTAAAAATTTGCATAGGAAAACGAAACAAAAACATAACAGGGGAATATTCTCAGTAGGAAAAGAAAATTTAAAAAATGAACAAACAAAGAGTATTTGTAAAGACAACCTTGATACATTGTTCGCCTCCATATTAAAACTGGTTTAAAAAAAAAAAAATAGTAATCCTGGATGCAATGTAGGTATAATGTTATATTGTTAATTTCTGCCGTTTTGCCAGTGGAAATGAACAATATTAAGGTAGTCATTTGCAGTCTATGGCGTTTGAATTTGTATCGTCTTTGTATTTTTACTCCAATTCCTCTACATAAGAACCCACAATGTCGTCTCTCCACTCTCACCCCCTCCCCTTCCATATTTTGGCATTAGAATCATGATGGAATAAAACATGTTAGGTGTCCAACATCGGATTCAGTTGTATAGATTCTACTAGCTGAAGGAAATGAAGCACTCACACAGACACCGGTATAGTAGGCCTATTTCCAATACTGAGTCTTTGAACCGACTGAATGTGTTTACTGCTATCATAATACAAAGAAAACAGAAACAAAGATACCGTACCAGTATTTCAAAAGATTCAGAACCGAAAAATGTGAGTTGGAATAAACAATTCTAAGGTGTTAGAATCAAAAGGGAAGACAAAAACATCAACATCTACAACAGCATACAGATTGAAGGTAACGCTTGAAAAAATCAAGCTTAAATTCCTTACATCAGGTCAACGACATTTAGCCTATTATTATTTATGTGGAAAATGACTGACAAACACAGTATATATAACAATGGTATTTTTGTTCCTAATTGTTATTGGGAGTACACTCTAATAACAATAAAAATAATAAAAGAAAGGAAATGCAAGGAAGGCTCGGTAAAAAAAAAAAAAAAAATGGGAAGGGGGAGTAGAGGGGGATTAATTATAAAATTTGCATTGCAAAGTTAAAAGCAGATCCAATGGATCCAACGACGAACATGGGCAAGATAATATCTGAGGAAAGAGCCAAAAATTCTCACACACAGAAACAACACTAACACGAAGGTAAAGGCAGTAACTATAACAGCTGCTGCACTGACAAAACATACAATTTCAATATAAAAATTTTAAAAAAGAACGGTTCTTTAAAAAGAGAGTAAGTCTTAAAAATGTTCAGTGTTTGAATCGTTTGTGATCATGCAAACCTTTGTGTGCATGCCACATGCCAGGCAGTGAATTGTTGTCAATATGCCAAATAAGATTTCTGTAACAACAACAACGACGACAATCGTGACTACTACGTCAACAACAATAATGACGACGACATGAACAGTTACATCGACAACAAACTCATCATCAACAAAAACACTAGCAAACAAACAAACAAACAAACAAACAAACAAACAAACAAACAAAACAACTTACAACGCAAACAAAAACAGACATAAACAGTGTTGCCTGTAAGGTTATAATAATGACACGATACACTGTTTTCTGCAAATCATAATGAAAACACGAGTCATATAACTGTCAATCCTTTGGAATTAGCACGCTGCAAGTTCTTAATTAGCTCACAACGTATGCTGTCTGAAGCAACTGGAAGGCAAGATCATTTAGGCACTGCACTGGATTGATTTGCCTTTTGACCAGCAATAAGCAGTGGTAGATAATGCTAGAAACCTGGCCAGCAAGAAGCAGAGGGAAAGTAAGGCTATCTCACACTTGAGTACAATCTCCTCTATAGTAATGGAGTGGAATAGTCGTATAATGTAGATAATTTTAATTCAAAATAAATACTGTTATAATAATTCAGTTCCCATCTAGGATACATATAAGTCTTATTTCATAGCTCATTTCCCAGACAGGATATATGTAATGGTTTCTAAAGTAATCAATTAGATCAAGGAAGACATTTCTCTAAAAATTAAATGAGATGAAAATTCTACGCAAAGGATAAACAAAATGTATTTCTGTGTTCTTTCGATATTTTTTTTTTTGGGGGGTTGGTCAATATTGTGTCATATAAAGCACTGCTATGGTCAACAAAACCTTACTTCCACATAAATACTTTCTATATTGTGTTGTGAACCAAATTAATTTGATATCCTACTGTTATTCATGTTTTATACCTGCAAATAAAATTTATGTTTTTCATCGTCATTTTGATAGAATCCACAGTGCTGACATTTTTAAATAGTATTATAGGTCTGAGGCTATATACATATAGGTTACATACTGTAGCTTCTCGGAAAAATTACGCCAGATCATGCTATTTTGTTTCTATTTTTTTTTTTTTTTGGCGTGTGTGTGTTTGTATGAGAGTGTGTTGGTGAATGTAAAAGAAGTTACAGATATCAAACCGGTATGTGCAGAAAACAAAAAAGGGAAAAGGGTGGGTGTAGGAGGCAAAGTAATCTTAACAACAAAACAAATAAGTCACATCTAAGTTAGTAAGTGCAGACTGCAAAGAATGCACAATCATCAAAATGAATTGTTGGGGAAAATGATGCAATAATATAAATAATTATAAGATGAAAATTCAATCCAAGTGAAGCCAAACCACGAGCAAGCAGAAGTGGGTTGGAAAAAAGGGCAAGAAATCAGGAAAATAAATAATAATCTGGCTTATTAAGTGAAAAAAATGTGGACAAAAAAAAAAAAAAGGTTAAATAGAAAAAAAAAAAAAAAAAAGTTTTGGCTTTTCAAACTTGTGTTTTACCAGAGGCATCTCAAAACAAGCCTTACATTCCACGCAGCGACATCCATGTTTGAGCGCTTGGATGTACATTTCAACCCGACTGGGTCCTCGAAGTTGGTCTTTTAGTAAGTAACTGTGAATCATTGGGAAATCTTTTTGTTAGTGAAGCAATATTTCCATGCCAAATGCTGTTATCAGCCAAAGAGCGGTAGGAAGGAATTGTTGGTAGGGTCTTACTCTTGATTTGAAAAGAAGTTGGGAAGTTAGTTAGCCATGTTATATCTCTTCTATGGGTATATAAATACAAAAGAAAGAAGAGGAGGAAGATAGAAGAGGAAGGAAGATATAAGAGAAAAGAAAGAGGATGAAGAAGAAAAGGAAGAAGCAAAAAAAAAAAAAAAAAAAGAGGAGTGAAGTCAGAGGATGAAAAAGAAGAAGCTATTGGTAGGATAACAATAGTGGATTCAAAGCAAAGTACATATAGCTACAATCTCTTATGTCATCTACTCCGTCTATATAATGTGGGGAATTTCAGTAGATCATCTACATTGGATTTCTTGTAAGAGAGACTTCGAAAGATAAACTGTCAGTGCAGAGGTGGTAATATAACATAATACAGTACTTGGTGTAAAAAGAAAAGATGTAAAGAAAGACAGAAGGGGAACTGAAAAAAGTGAGAGACAGACTGCGACGGAGGGGGGGGGGGGGCGATGTGAAGTGAGTATGTAAAGAATACTTTTAGTTTTAGAAGATATGTAGCAAAATGAAGTTATTGGGATTATTTTAATAGGATTGAACATGGAAATAACTAATAAAATCCAGGCAAACTGGGGGCCAAGTTAATGCATTCAAACTAAACTAAACCAAATTTTGGAAACTAAAGGGTTGCTATAGCAGCAAACAGTTATATCACCAAGGCCCCTAAACCTGCAGATTTGCTAGTTATAGAATTGTTTGGGTCATGCAGACCTAAATAGCAATCGTTGTAATAGGGATAGGTGGTGAGAGAATACAGTCAAAACTAGACAAAGAAACCTACAAATCATTATTATCCGCACAGTCAAAATGGGTGGATCTCAAAACCACTATGTCAGCCATATGTTTCCTAACAATGTGTCTGCTTCCACACTGACCCATAATTCTGTGTTCTTTGCGGTGATTTCTTCTTTGATTCCAATATTTAGACTGCTTAGTATTTATTTGGTTTCTGTGCCAACATTTCTACACCTCAGACTTAACCCTTGCTTAGCCAAGATATTATTCATACATGTATTTGGACCCTTGTCAATGCATCTGTGAACAAGGTTGATAAACATTCAACATATGCTAAATAGTTGAATCAATGGATCATTAACTTTAATCTCATAGCGTCTTATTTGGCAACGAGCCAAGGAGCTTATATTATTATACTGGAGAGCGGACTCATGACGCGTTGTCTCGCGTGCCAACAGTGGACGCCATGGCCTTGGAGGCGTTGCTATTTTGCTATGCTTGGTGTCCTTTACTACGCACAGAGTTGGTCACTATTCTGATCTAGTGAATCTTTTCTGGTAAACAAACGGATTCATCTTTTCTTTAAATCGAGAGCTATAGCAAGGACAGAATACAACAAACTTGCAGTCATGAGATAATGATAGTGTGAATGTCATACATTCGTAAAATCATGAACACGTACAACCAAGTTAATCAGGTGTCTTTCCCTCATGGGCATGGCTCCACACACAGCATGTGCAACGTCTCCAGTATAAAATGGTATAAGCTCCCTGGAGCGAGCAGACATAATGTTGCAACCTCATGTACTGTAATCCACCTCCTCTAGGAAGTCTAATTAAAGTACATGTACATTTAATTCACTCGGATCATGATCGGCTTTTTTCTACAGCCTATATGTATCTTCATAGCCACATTTTCTGCTACCTGCTACTGCTGGATATACAGAATGGCCTTACCGATAATTTGATGTGTGAAGTTAGGGATTCAAGAAAACCAATAATCCTCACATTCATCCCCGATAGTAGTAAGGAAAAGGACTGAAGTCTGTCCTAGCCCCTATATTTGAGACTGCCTTTTTTTTTCGCAGTTCGTGAGCTCAGTTCTCAGCTGCACTATCTCCATTCCATTTGTAGCATTTTGAGAAAATTGATTTTTTATGTTAAGCAACTGTTTTTGCACAGGGAGATAGGGCAAAATGAAATGATTTTCAAAATCTACCTGTTTGGACAAGTGATTGGTGAAATAAATACATTATACGGTAGATTTACTCTCCGTCTTTCATATGACACATATCTCCAAATAGCCCAAAAGTGGAGATAGGGCAACAAAGCACTGAGATTAGTGAGATCGCCAAATGATGTCAATGTTATTGTCAGTCAATATCTCTGCTTCATGTTTGCAAGACCCCTGGCAGCTCTGACCAACAGATCTACTGCATTAGATTACGCCCTATATACGTCCTTCAACCTCCTGGTGGAAGTTATCTCGATATTGCAACAGCTCGTAAAATTGAAGGAAAGTAGATTTCCTTGCAAATATGAACATGCAGGCTAATAAGTAATATTGCTTCTCAAAAGTCTTTTAGTGTAGTAAATTATAAACTTTATATTTTTATTTACTTTTTTTTTTCTTTTTGGTCATTATGTACTGCCACGACATATTTCTGGAACAAAAACTAAAGATAGTTATTATTAACTAAAATTCCGGAAATATAGTTTACAGTGTATGATAATTAGCTGAGTTTTGTTTGAGGAATATAGCCTCATAGTGCATGATATTGATGAAATTAAACTATAAAATTGAAGGTTAGCCTTAATCTGTCAGTAACTCATGCCCTGTTTCAAAACTCCAGACAGACAAATTTATAAAGTTCACAGATTACATACGTTTGGAAAAAGGATATTTTTTTTCAGTTAGAAATGCCACACGACTTACGTATTATGAGATGAAGCGATGAAATAATGTGTCATGGGGCGTGTCATATCTTGATAGACAAGTTGGTGGGAGGGGTCAAATATCATTTCTCGTGGAGACATGAGGAATCGGCGGAAGCCTGCAAGAGAGACAAACCAACAGTGCACTTTATCTGAGAGGGGAGATAAAAGCATAAAATCACCAAGAATTTTATGTTGAGTTTTAAAAATAAATAGACCTGCAGCAAAAAGCAATGAGGTACTCCGATGTTGGTCGTTATGACCGAGAAAACATCGTTCACACGTAGTTTTGTTGATATGGTACGAACATGTCTGAATACTCTTCCTTTGTTAAAAGCTGTCGGTCATGCGGAGAGCATGTACACAAATCAGCGCCTGAGAGAAAATGTCCTCAGTCATATGACCGACCTCGAAACAGCTCATTGCAATTGAAGAAATCTGCGAATGCTGAGACAAGCTCTGAAAGAAATATGTTTTCAGAAAGCCAGTATTTAAATTAAACTTCGTTTTGTTCCCACTGCTCAAGGGGAGATCGTTGTGCTCAGTCTCATTACTTCCTTTTACCAGAAAAAAAAAAAAAAGATTGAACAAGCAGTGAAAATAGATTATAAAAAAAAAGTACTTTTGCGCCCTTTGCTTAAAACTTACACATGCAAAATTTCACACACACAAAAAAAAAACAACAACAACAACAACACACACACACACACACACACGGACGCACGCACATACGCACGCACGCAGGCACGCACATACAAACGCACGCACATACAAACACACACACATACATGGTATTAAGAGAATGTTTTCTTTTTTGGTGATCCGTCTTTTGAATGACAACATGTAAAGTGATATTTCTCTCTTCCAACTGGTTGTTCAACATCAGGCAAAGGGAAGTTATAGAGCTGTCAAAATGATCTCCCTTTACGCGAGTCTCTTTTTCTGGGAGGGGCAGATAATCTGCGAAACGATCTCCCATTGGAGACTGCATCAAACAGCCAAAGTCATTCATTTCTTTTTTTTTTGTTTCTTCTTCTGTTTGCTTTGTTTAACTTTAAATTAAACTTTGCGGCACTTCTTGAAGACATTCTCAGTCTTACCAAATAAACTGAGCTGGTCATGATTTTTGCAACTTCCCTCTGGCTCGAACTGATCGATGATGTTTCTGCAGTTATCCTCAGTGGCGTCCACTATCTGTAGGTGAGAAATCAGCAAACTGGAAATTAACTGAATTGTTAGAAGTTGGACATCTAATGTGAAAATTTGAGTGCCATATCCAGTGGGCAGTGATCTAAGTTAAGTGAAACTTAAAACGGGGGGAAAGAGGAGAAAGAAAAAAGAAAGTGAGAGAGAGAGAATGAGGGATGACAAAAGAAATAATATATAGATATTATACATGTAGAGCAAAAAAATACAAAAAACAAGAAACAAAAACATATCAGTAGCAGGAATTACTAACATCAATCTCAACAAGAACAACAAGAACAAGAACAAGAACAACAACAACAACAACAACAACAACAACAACAGCAACAACAACAACATCAAATCTAATAACAACAGAACAACAACAACGACGACGACGACGACGACGACGACAATAACAAACAAACAAACAAACAAATAAATAACAATAACCAAAAAAAAAAACAACACAACATTACCAACAGTAACAATAGCTTTATAACAACTACACCGTCACAATTTTCCCCCATTATCTCATATACAACAGCAGTTGTTTCAACAACCACAGTGATACGACAAACAACAGCAGTAACAACAGCCAAATTCAACAGCAACAACATCAGTCACCACTGACAATAGCGACAACAATAATCATTATCAGTGAGTAACAACAACGATAATCAACGGTAACTATGACGACAACAAACAGTGCACTCACCCTCTGTGCATCCCTGAGAAAGCTCAGCAGGTCTCTGATCGTCATGAAGCCTTTGCCACGGGAAAATCTGGAAATTGGGAGTGATGAGATAGTCTGTTCTGCTGTTCATTCGTCCATCCTTCAGTCCGTCCCTTTATCCATCCATCCATCCATCCATCCATCCATCCATCCATCCATCCATAACCGATTCCACCATCTACCCACTCATCTATCCATCCATCCACCCATTCGTTCCATCCATCCAATCATCCATCCATCCATCCATCCATCCATCCATAACCGATTCCACAATCTACCCACTCATCTATCCATCCATCCACCCATTCGTTCCATCCACCCAATCAGCCATACATCCATCCATCCGTCCATAACCGATTCCACCATCTACCCACTCATTTATCCATCTATCCATCCATTCGTTCCATCCATCCATCCATCCATCCATCCATCCATCCATCCATCCAGGTGTCAATATAAATGTCGCTCAGTCAATAATTTCAATAATAAGTCTTCCATGAAACTTGGCATTCCTTCATAACCCGCTAGATCTGGATCTATGTTGTTATCGATTCTCAAAGTCAAAGAACAAATAGCCATGAACAGGCTACACTTTTAAATAAATATACAAAGCATGTAGAATGAAAACAACTTTAAGTAAACAACCACTTGCTTAGCTCCAGGCGTCTGCAAAAAGTAGCCCTTTGTTGTTAACAGAATTAACAACATCATCCTATTCTCTTAATGCAAAATTGATTCGTTCCTTTGTAATACCACTTTTAGTGGAAAGTGGTGTTGCATGGTAGATGCGATAGAAATGATACCCATTAGATATCAAACATTCCAGTTGAGTAATGTCTTACCTGAGAAATACTTCCTCTATCTCGCTCCGATGTGTTAATTTGTTGTAAAAATCGACGAATTCTTCTCTATCTAACACACTTAACCGACCAGGACCATTCGTTTTATTTATGTCGGCAGCCTGCAAGTAAGTGAAATCATAAAGGAAATAACTAATTAACAATTAGATAAGCTGACCAATCAATCAATCAATCGATCGATCGATCGATCCATCCATCCATCCATGATAAAAAAATAGATATATACCATCAACCAGCCAATCAATAAAGTAATCAATTAATCACTGACTAATGATTAACTTACTGGTCAACCAAGCAATGGCAAGCAAAAAACTAATTGCTTTAACAATCGATTAGCTTTGGTGCTCTGTTAATCGATCAATCAATCCACCCGTCAATTCCTAAATCGATCGATAGATCCCTGGTTAATTCAGGTGTTAATCAATTCACCAATGAATCTATCAATCACTCAATGAATTAGTTTGTCAGTCATCGACCATTCAGTCTCTCAACTGAAGGGATCAATTCATAAATCAATCACTGTTCCAACTACAGTAACTACTTGTGTACACAACCGCCCGCCCGCCCGCCCGACCGACCGACCGACCGACCGACCGACCGACCGACCGACCATCAAGCAAACCAACCAACAAACCAACCAACCCAGCTAGCCCTTTCACTCACTATTTCACCTAATCACCAAATAATCTGCTCACCAAATAGCCCATTCACCAATCAATCATGTCATTTCATCACAACTTACGTCAAACATCTGTTTGGCATATTTCCTCTTGATATCGGTATTGAGCGTCTTCAGCAGTTTCATCACTTCCTCAAAGTCTAAGTGACCATCGCCGTTTTTGTCGGCCAAATGAAAGGCGTCTCTCACGTTGGTGGATTTAAGTTAAGGAGCAAATATTAAATACACACTATGATAAACATAAACAGCATTGAAAAGGTACCATGATCTTGTAATGTTCACGGTCAACACTTCTCGGCAGAAAGATCAGAAGCTATAATATTTATAGATCAATTGTAGAGCACAAGATTTCGGGAAAACCCGAGTCGGAAATACGCCAGGCGCTATCCTACGTCATTAAATCATTAACACTACTCAATACTACTATAAGGTGGAAAGCAGTTAGGCTCAATTTATAGGCTATGAGGCTGCCACTTATATCGAAGGATTTAAGCCATCAATTTACTGCCCAAAGAAAAAAGGGTCAAGTCAAAGAGTGAGGCAAACGTACGGCTGAAGCAAGACTAAGGTTATGGGTCGATGGGATTTTCCGGGATATTTTGGCGCACTCCATTCCGCTGCGTTTGTTTACTTCCGCCTCAGCCATTTGAGAAGCAACACGATGAAATCATTCTCTCGTCAAATTTTGAGCACATGGAGTTAGAGGCATTAACTACGAAGGTTATTTATTCCCGTTCATTGTGTGAATAAAGGTTTTGTTCTACTTTAAGTAAAGTCCAGGTATTGGCGAATGAAGACGGCGGGGGTGACCTGTTGCAGAAGCTGAATTTAGTGAGAAAATGACCAATCACTTATTAGATCGTGCAACTAATTTACACGTTTTGGGGTTTTATTCACTCTATTTCAGCAAATTTAATTCTGAAATTAATTTTTAGATTGATATAGAAGGGTTTTGTTTAAAAAAAAAAAAAAAGTGTTAAAAATTCATTCACTGTTGAAAAACATTTGATTTCTTTGGTCGCCTCAGTTTGACGAGCGTCTGATTTTATCGTGTCGTGTTTCATTTTGAGTTCACTGACATTATTGTTAATAGGAAATAAAGGCCGAAGGGTTCATCCCTGTGTAGATAGACTATGGAAAAGTAGAGTAGGAGATAGGGAGGGCAAGGACCTGTACATACCAAGCAAAAAGACATAATTTAAGGGAGACCAAAACAACATAGCGACACCCTCAGGCCCTCGTGCTGGAAGATCCTTAACACCTTTTTGATTTTTTAAGACTGGATTTATTATTATTAGTTTTTTTCTTTCTCCTTTTTTTTTTCAAAAATAAAGACAGGAGTTTCAAGACAGGAATTGTATTGTTATTTTAAACAGGATTTTTGTTTGAAACAAAGAACCGTCGAGATAACCTCCATCAGGAGGTTGAAAGACGTATACAGAACGTAACGTATTATTGTTAACTTCCAGATTTTGACGACTTATGCAATGAATGTGCAGATGTGCGGAGAGACACAAGCACCAGCTTACATGCAACGACATGAGTAAAATAGACATAGCCAATACAAGTTCAAGATCAAAACTTGACAAGGATATCACTCGCACTAGCAAACAACCACAGAAATAGCAGGAGAAGTAGAAGTAGCAATAAACACTTCAACTACAGCAGCACAGATGGTTTGTTGTTATTGCTGTCGGTGCTGTTGTTGTTCTAATAGCTGTTTTATGGTTGTTTCTTTAATATGTTGTCATTTTCGAGTCAACTTGACTCTTCGTCAGGGCAATAATGAAAACATATAAAATGTAAAAAGGGTATCATCATCATCATCATCATCACCATCATCAACAAAAACAACAGCAGCAGAACACAAAAGGATATCGGTCGTGCTCGTTCCTCTGTTCCGCCAAGTGTTCCATCTGCATGGCGTAGCGTAGCCCTCGCACCCACTTGTCCCGTACCTCCTGTTTGACGGCCATCAGGTACAGGATCTTGTGGGCGGCGCCAAGGATGACGACGAAGCACAAGTTTTTCTGGGTCTGGGGCATAGAAAGAATGGATGGATCAATGGGTAGATGGATGGATGGATGGATGGAGGGTGTTTGTGTGGATGTGGATGGATGAATGAATGGATGGATGGGTGGGTGGAGTGGGTCGATGGATGCATGGGTGGATGAATGAATGGATGGATAGATCGATAGAAGGATGGACGAAAAAGAAAGGGAGATGGATGGATGGATGAGTGGATGGATAGGTGGGTGGATGGTTGGATGGATAAATGGATAGTTGGGTGGATCGGTGAATGGATGGATGAGTGGATGGATGGTTGAATGCCTGGATGGGTAGATATGTGAATGAATGAATGGATGGATGGATGGATGGATGGATGAATGGATTGATGGATGGATGGATGGATTGCAGAATGGATGACTAGATGGGTGGATGGGTGGATGGATGGATGGAGGAATAGAAAGATGGAGGGACGGAGGGAGGGATAGATGGGTGAGTGGGTGAATAGTTGAAAGGATGAATGGAAAGCTGGATAAAAGTTTAAACAGAAGAACAGACACACCGATAGATTAACATTTGACAGGCTGATAAGAAAAATGATTAGAGATGACGGTATATACAGAAATGCACATAGGTGGGTGGTCAAAAGGATAAATGGGTAGATGGGTACATTGGTGGATACACAGATAGACAGACGAGGAAGTGAATGATAGACTGATGAATGAATAGTTTGATAAATGGAACAATGACCCAAAACGCATTGGTGACAGACGTATATATGTTTATTTGAGACCTCTAAGATTCTCTCATTGATACTAACCTCTAAATCTTTCAGCTTTTTGGAATAATCTTTTTCTCCCTCCCTGACCTCTCGAATCTTAGATATTCGAACTGTAGAATGGAAAATATCATATGAGTAACACATGAAGTTAGTAGACAAGTGATGAAATCAGTGTCAACATCTAAACACATCTGCTTCTCCGAACAGAGACCGAGACTTGTGAAGTGCTATATATATTCGGTCTTGCTGTATATGGGTCAGAGATTTGGACTCTAAAGAAAACTCTGGAAAAAGATAGAGGCCTTTGAAATGTGGACATTCAGAGTTATGGGAGGGATTAGTATTCAGAAAGAAAGACCAACAAGGATGTTTGTACTATGCTAAAAGTCAAACCTACACTGCTGACAACAGTTCAAAAAAAGGAAATCACAATATTTTGGTCACATTAAACAACAAAACACCATCTGTAAGGATATACTGGAAGGGAAGATCGGGTGAAAACGAGGGAGAGGAAGACAGCGAAGAATGTGGACAGATGACACCAAAGACTGGACGAATCTATCCTTGGAGGAATGCACTAGAATAGTAGAGGACAAAGAGAGATGGCGAGTCTTTTCACGTTAACCTCGACAGAGATGACAGAGAGGCAGAAAGTAGCCTACAGTAAAGTCTGTTGTGATCTTAATGAATTTCTTGTGTTTTCCCAGCTGTTAACACTACTATCATTAAATAGTAACATATGAAATGCGACACGATGAAATCAGGCTCTCGTCAAATTTGGAGCACATAGAATTATTGGTATAGATCTAACTATGAAGGTTATTAATTAATATTTCCTGTTTCCTGTGTGGAGAACAAAAATGTTTTGTTCTAGTTCAAGTAAAGTCGAGGTATTGGCGAATAAAGACGATGAGGGTGACCTGTTGCTGCAGCTGAATTTAGTGAGGAAATGCTCGATCACTTGAAAGACTGTGCCACTAATTTACAACATCTGGGGTTTGATTCAATCTATTTCAGCAAATGTAACTCGGAAACACATTTTCTGTTTGATACAGAAGATTTCTGTGGAAAAAAAAAAAAAATGAGCGTTAAAAATTCACTGTTGAAAAACAGGCAATTTCTTTGACCGTCTCAGTTTGACAAGCGTCTGATTTCATCGTGTCGCGTCTCATATGAGAATGTGCAGATGGATTTAACTACTATCATCTTCTCCACAGAAAGCTAAGATGTGAACTGCAATTTGAGCGTGATCTTTCTTATCCGCCTGTAAATGTGAATCATCTTCTACATACCGTATGTCACCAACTATGACTGTAGATCCCTTTTGAGGAAAGTTGATTTTATCTATCTTAACATCTTATCAGTTTTTTCCTTCTCATCATCATCAACCTCAATAGATTTGTTCCGACCTAGCGAACGGCTAGAAATTTCCATCCAATTTTAGTAGGAGGGTACAAACACTGCAAACTACCACTGACACAGGAAACCACATAAAAATGCACAGGATCGGTGATAACTTTCTTGGATCTCGTAGTGAAGCGGTAACAAACATCAGTGAGTGTTCTATTTTTTCGCGGGAGGGTACAAACACTCCGCCGGGGATTTTCCAGGTTTTTGCTTATTCGAATATGAACTATTAGAGCCCCCCCCCCCCCCAAAAAAAAAACAAAAAACAAAAACACACCAGAAAACAAACACAAACAAGCAAACAAACAAACGAACGAACGAACGAACAAACGTACAAATAAACAAACATACGAACAAACGAACGAATGAACAAACAAACAAAGCACGCCACTTACTGTTTGTATCTCTATTTTTCTTTTTCGAACCTTCATAGTACATAGTCATCTTCTTCATGTTCAGGAAGAACGTCCTTGACAGCAAGCGCGTGCTGGACTTGACCTTGTACAAGGTCGTGCCCTCTGCCAGCTCGGCCAGCACGCGATCCACTGGGGAAAGAGAAAGTGACGTCATAAGTCAAGGCTGTCTCAAGTTGGCTATGAATGAATGTGTAAGTTGTCATGGTGAAAGTGCAGATATGGACGGGCAAACGAAAGAATACATGAATGATAGAAAGAAGAATAACTTGAACGATAGAGCAGCATGGAAATGCAAAGACATGTATGTAACTGATGAGAGCATTCAAAACAAAGAACATGAATTAAAACACTCACAAACAACAACAACAACAACAACAACAACAACAACAACAACAACAACAACAACAACAACAACAACAACAACAAC
>JBCAUA010765863.1:0-14922 GCA_038406235.1 Peronia verruculata | reverse complement strand
TGTATGTATGTATGTATGTATGTATGTATGTATGTATGTATGTATGTATGTATGTATGTATATATGCATGTATGTATCTACGTATGCACGTACGCACGTCTGTACATAGAGCGTCAGTAAGACAAAAGTCAGTCAGTCAATCAGTTAGTTAGTCAGTCAGTCAGTCAATAAGTCAATAAGTCAGTCAGCCAGTCAGCCAGTCAATACACCATTCAGGTTTCACAGCGGAATTATCTGACCACAGATATAAGCAAAGCTGCAGCTCGCAGACTCACATAGAGCGCCAGTAAGACAAACTTTTCTGAAAGCCGGCAGATCCTGACCTTGGTCAGACCAGAACTTTGGTCTGATGGCTGGAAATTGAGCCACGTCATTCACAGGTAGGTCAAAATCTGGGACAATCTGGAGCGAGTAGGTCCTGGTGACGTAGGGCGGGAATCAAACAGTCAGTCATGTGAGACAAAATCAGTGGCGCTGAACCTTTGCCCTTGGATACATAATGTATGCAAACATTGTATACGTGCACACATATACCCACACATACCCAAATACATACATACATACGTACATACATACATACATACATACGTACATACATACATACATACATACGTACATACATACGTACGTACATACATACACACACACACACACATTCATACATACATACATACATACATACATACATACATACATACGTACATACATACATACAAACATACATACACACACACACACATACACATACATACATACACACACACACATACATACATACATACACACATACATACATACATACATACCATGCACAGCTAAAGGTTTGTCTGTCTAATTGTCTGTCTGTCTGTGTGTCTATTCCAGCCACACCGTTTGGTTCGGTTCCTGTGCTAGAGATCGACGGAAAACCTTACGCTCAGAGCATGGCTTTGGCTTCTTATCTGGCCAGGGAGTTCGGTATGTGCCTCCCCTTTTTACTTTTATTATCCACCCATCCATCCATCTGTCCATCCGTCCGTCCATCAATCCGTCCGTCCATCCATCCGTCCGTCCATCCATCGATCCATCCACCCATCATTCCATCTATTGTATATACACACGACAACCATCTGGAGACGATTATTTCGAAAACATTCATTCATCCATCCATTCATCCCGTCTGTCTATCCGTCCACCCACCCATTAATCCATCCATCCATTGATATCTTTCTCCATATATCTATCTGTCCATCTTTATGTCCAAACATTCCTCCATCCTTCCATTCCTCGATCGACCCATCCATCGATCCGTCCATTCATCCATCCATCCGTCAATCCATCCATTTATCCATCCATCCATCACCAATCATCCCTTTCTCCAGCGCTCCATCCGTTTATTCATACTCTGTCCTCCCATCCAAATGCCCAACTGTCGTTCCATCTTATCCATTTATCCATGCAGTGATCCGTCCATCCATCCATATACCAGTACACTCATCCACGCAATCATCCATCTATCAATGTATCCACATAATATCTTCCCATCTATCCATCTGTACATCTAGCTATCGTATCTAGCTATCGTTCCCTCCCTGCTTCACTTCGTCCTCTTATCTTCCTGAAAGTATTAATGAATTTATTAGTTAATTAATTAAATTGTTTATTGAATAATTAACTGTCTGAATGACTTTTTTTTATTAAGTCAGTCAGTCATTCATTCTGGTTTGTGATGTCTGATCGATAATTCACTGATTGATTGGTTCGTCCAGTCCAAGGATTTGTCCATACATCTGTCCCATCTGTCCATCATCCGGCCAGGTTACTATGGGAAGAACAATATCGATGCCCTGCAGATAGACCAAGTACTCGGACTCGTCACCGACTTTGCCAATAACGTCATTAAAGCCAAGTTCGAACCAGACGAATCCAAGAAGGTAACGCTGGATTTCTCTCCCCCCCCTCCCCCTTTTGTTTGTTTGTTTTTTTGTTTTCTTTCTGTGTTTCTTTTGTCCCCCTCCTCCCTTTTTTTAAAATCAAACCAGCCCTGCCGTGTGGGAAATCTGGACAAACTATGTCTTTCTGTTTTCTGGTTTTCTTTAACTTAGTGACTCTGGTCTACCCAAAAGTTCTCAGAGTGAAACACAAGACATTACAAGACACGACAAGACAAGAGAAGACATCACAGAGACAGGTGGCTGCTCCAGACGGTGGGGGAATCATCAGCAATGACTTACCGTTGTTTGTTACGTAACCACGAGGACTACACCTTACCTTATCATGCCTCTACTGCACACACAGTGTTGTGGTTATAATAGAATATTTCTTCTTGTAAGCAGATTCAAGATTCTTTAAAATTATGTTTATTATCGAGAGCTACAGCAACAAGACAATACAATAGACTTGCTATCGTAAGATAATGACAGGATGAGTTTCGTTTGGTCTCGAAATAATAAAACAATCAAAACAACAGACCTTTTCCCCTCATGAGCACAGCTCCATATTCGGCACGGATGACGTCATCAGCCCCGTAAGCTCTTTGAAATGTAAAAAACAAAACAAAACAAAACAAACAAACAAAAATGGACAATACAAACTATGGACAGTACAAACTATGGACTATATGAGTTGTCAAGTGTCCCGGGCCTGCCTGTCGCCCGTCATGTTCACGTGACATTTGGAAGGTAATGTGGTGTGGTTAAAGCTGAGCCTGTCTGTCTGTGTGTCTCCCCAGGCTGAGCTCCAGAAGAATCTGCTGACGGTGGAAATCCCCAAGTACATGGGCTTTTTCGAGAAGTTACTCAAGGACAACGGCACGGGCTATCTGGTGGGCAACTCGGTAAGGGTCGGCTTGACCTTCCTGGTCAGTGTCTGTCAGTGGCTACAGTTATCGGCCTTTATCTGGCTGGGGTGAGAGAAGGATGGGTCAGTGATGAAGAGATCAGGAGATAAAGAGACACAGAGAGAGAAAGAGACATGGACTTAAAGAGTTATAAAAAGGAAAAAAGATAAATTATGAAAGGCTATCAGAGCAAAAAGATAGACAGACAATGAATGAACAAATGGATGGACAGATTGCTGACTGGTGATTGAGGGGGGGAGTGAGGGTTAGGGAGTGGTTGAGTGGATAGATAGATGGATGTTTGGATGGATCAAAGGATGGGAGGGGGAGGGTGGAAGGATGGTTGAATGGATGAATGGATGGATGAATGGATGGATGGATTGATAGATGGAAGAAAAAATGGATGGATAGCTGGATGGATGGATAGATGGATGGATTAAAGGATGAATTGATGGATTGATGGATGGATGGATGAATGAGTAAATAAATTATCTGTTTTCTGTACTCCATAGCTGACCTTGGCAGATGTAGCAGTTTTTGATTTTGTCACCAGCCTAGAGGTGCAGCATCCAGGCGTGGTGGATAAATATCCACAGTTCAAAACTTTGAAAGGAAAAGTAGAGAATACTCCGAGAATCAAGGCCTATCTCGCCAAGAGAAAACCCACCCCATTTTAAACCACAGCTCTGTGACGTATGAGTGGTCAGTCAGTGTCTGAGATGTAGAAAGTCCAATCGGACATGTGGACTGGACATTGACCTCAGACTGACCATTCTCACGGACACACCAGCGGACAGACAAGAGCACAGAGAGGACTAGAAGTCAGAGTTTGAGCATAGAGACAGTCTAGCTAACTCTGTGAAGGTCACACACTGTCGCTGGGTTGGCAACAGAATGAGAATTGTAAGGGGGAAAATACAAATAATCATTATCATAGTCATAGATCTTACATTTAATAAAAATGAAATGTTCATGTTATGTGTTTTCATGTTTCCAATTTTTACTTTTCCAACATCGCCTTTTTTCTTTCTTTTTTCTTTTTCTTTTTTTTTTTTTTTAGTTGTCGCTTTTTGATGTTGAGAGAAAGAGAGAGAGAGAGACAGAGAGAGACAGAGAGAGAGAGAGAGGAAAGTGCCCTGTTTGCCTGTCTGTGGGTCTGCCAATCGATTGTTTTTCTATCACCTCCGACTCACATACAACCCTGACAGACTTAATATGTTATAGACAGACTTAGCATGTTATGTAGAGTGACATTTGGCTGAGCGCTCATTTGTACTCACACAGTCATTCATGTTATCACGGTCGTGGGCAAACCGTCTAACTTAGGCATGTCCAAAGTCCGGCATGTAGGCCGAATGCGGCCCTTGTGCAAATTTCATCCTGCCCACAGCTTTACTGCTTTAAATCAGTTCAGATATGGATTCTTTCAGTAGTATTATTTACTGCAGTCGAGTTCTCAGTGCCAGTCTTCACAATGATAGTACGTAGAGTTTATTCTTGGATATCACGTGCAATACAAATTTCCTAAATATTTAATTTTCATTGACAGAAACTATAATATTTATGCTCTGAAGAGAAAGTCATGCTGAACGTTCGGCCCGCATCCATTTTCACCTCATAAAATCTGGACCTTTTCTGAAACATTTTCACCACCTCTGCTGTAATTACAAGACAGACAGGCAACGTAGAAAAATTTTGCCTGGTGTTGTCACAGGTTTTCCGGCAGCTGGTTAATCCATGCTGACATCATAGGTAGTTATACCGGACAGTTTGTTCAATGTTGACGTCATAGGTAGTTATACCGGACAGATGGTTTGTTCAATGCTGACGTCATAGGTAGTTATACCGGACAGACAGTTTGTTCAATGCTGACGTCATAGGTAGTTATACCGGACAGACAGTTTGTTCAATGCTGACATCATAGGTAGTTATACCGGACAGACGGTTTGTTCTATGTTGACGTCATAGGTAGTTATACCGGACAGACAGTTTGTTCTATGCTGACATCATAGGTAATTATACCGGACAGACGGTTTGTTCCATGCTGACATCATAGGTAGTTACAGAGATGGACTTGATTTGTCCATCAAGACGGTTTGCCTGCCGATAACGCAGATACGTGAAGGTCTGACGAGTTGCTGAAAGACTCAGTGCCGTGACCTATTTATCACACGGTTTGTGATGTTGGCCTGACCTATTTAATTCTATTTTGGAAAATCAGAAGAATATACAAAAAGTGAAAATTGTGTGTATTTTTTTCCAACAATAACAACAACAACAACCAAATTTCAAACGCGTGTCTATTGAAGGTGGGGGGGGGGGGGGGCACAAAAAGGTTGAAAACTGAGCTGAAATGCACAATTTTTGCCGACAAATTACACCCTCTAAATTTCATTTTATATTCGATACTTTAGTATCGGTACTTGCTTTCGCCTACCTTCATGCGTCATAGTAAGCAACAACATGTTTGATTCTACCAAGAGTGAGATATAACAAGCTACACAGCCCTACCCCCTTGTATTTGTCGCCTGACAAAGTAAAATCAGTTATAGTATAGTAACATCCTGGTAATATTAGCTGAGCGTGCGACCATCTCTTACACACACGATCTCAGCCGACCGTCACCGTGCAGCTCCGTGACTATTTTTGGCTTAGCCGTGCGCAGTTTGTCAACAGCGTGTATCAGCTGGGTTTTGTTTACATTGTGCGCTATCATAGTTTTGCGTGCTTTTTTGCCCGTGACTGTTCATAAAAATAATCCATGCCGAAGAAGAGAAGGCCAGACAGGAGAAAGAAGCTGAAGAAGATGGTCCCGCCTACCGGGCTGGAATGTTTTGACACATAATTTTTATCTCCTTTGTTATTTATGAACCAATCTACAAGTGCTTTGACACAAATCAAGAGAGATATTTGGAAAAAGTCTCTTTGTTTTCTTGAAAACAGCTGTTTAGTTGGGAGGGGGGGGGGGAGAAAAACGAATTGTCCTATATCTATATTTCATAAATTTTTATAAAATAACATACAGCAGATATAACAAAAAAAGCTCTCTATTCATGACAGGGCAGATGTCTCAGAATGTGTACAGCAAATACGAAACAAGTACGATACTTTTTGAGGGAGGAGATAGCTTTTGAAATTGGCAAATTTTGAACTGGGAAATTCAAGAAGGCTGCCGTTTCCATGACAACCATACAAAAATATCAAATTTTTTTACTCTTTCCCCCTAATTTAGACATGCTGAATCGAATAGTAATGATCAAAAGGGTGTCCACTGAAGTGTTTAGAAAATCAGCTCCAGGACCCCCCCCCTCCCCCCCATAATGGTGATATACTCATAAGAACAAGAACCTATAATGTGTAGACATCTTTTCATGAGGACACAAATATAGCAATGGTCCCTTCAAAGATCAGGCTTTACCACTATTCTTTTCACATACCATAATCCAATCACGCAACAATCTAATGTAAACAACGACTGGCAGGGCACAGATTGCTGCTGTAACAAGAGAGAGGAAGACGGAGAGAGAGAGAGTAAGTGAGAGAGAGAGAAAAGAAGGAGAGAAAGGTCGTGCCTACACATTTCTAGTTATCAGATCCACTATCACGTTCTGAGCTATTCTCTGCTTCATCTTTGTCAATGATAATTGAATTGAAACTATTGTGGCACCGACCAGCTGACAACTGCATGTACCATGTAGGAAACAAGATGCTTAATGCAGCTGGACATGTCCGTTCTGCATTAGTTCTTACACTTGGAGCTCAGCAATTCAGGCCTGTCTTTCGGGATTGAAGCTTTGCTTGTCCATACTGATTGTCATCTAGACCGTTCTGCCAAACACACTAAAACGCTGATGGTAACTGTGGTAGCACTGTGTCATACAAAAGTCTGGAAATGTCTCTGCACATTTGATGCGGATGACATCTTCAGTTGGTGATAATAAGTCGGGGCTTTTTTCTCCAAAACAAAGAAGTTCATCGATACTTTTCATCGGAGGCAGGCACCTGCATTTTAATGACAAATCTGGCTGTATCGAATAGACCACCCCCTCCTATTTGGCTTGAGCCTAGCTTTTTCGGGAACTATGTTTAACTGAGATACCGTTTTCCAAGCTTTTTTCTTGCCAAATCCTGCAAAATAACTTGGTGCACAGCAGTCAGTTATGATATAGGAGTCTGGCACATTAGCAGTGATTTCAGCAGTGGATGTGTCTTTCAATGCATGGACAGGCACAAACGTTAGCTTAAGCATCGTCCAGACATGTATCTACAACTCTTTTGCGCCCATTTCGTCATTGAAGTGCACTAGCATGACAAGGACATCAATGTCTCAGCTAATGACTACTGTTCTTTGATATCCAGCCCTCATGATCCACTACGGGGAAAATCGTACTGGTGTCAGCTTCCTCCTGATTACTTTGAAATTTGCTGAAACATCGGGATAAAAAAGAAAAAAACAACAAGGAAACAAAGAAACAAAAGCCAATCAAAGCAAAATCATGTAGTTATATGGAATACATAAGATGACAAGAAAAAATCAAATGGTGAAAGATTTGTCTCTGCCCGTGCCTCTGTAAACCTAGCCAACTAGATCACTCTCCACATCCAGGAAAAAAAGCAAATCTCTTGGTCAGTGTGCTTACAGTTGCAACTGCCTGTACCTGGCCATCTTCTGTCTCAGCTCGGCTCATTAACTGGCTGACCTGAAATGATCAAAAACAATGAGATAGAAATGGCGATCATCAAGACAAACCATCAAATTTACCACTGTATTCTGCACTATTATTACCCAACCAAAAAACTTACTCATTTATTCCAGACGCTTTACCTGACTCAATTCGTAGTGAAACAATCACTATCATACCTAACCAAAACGTATCTGGGCTTGATTAAAACTTGATTGAAATACTTTCTTTTCAGCCAAGTATCTATAACACAGGGATGTCAATCTATCATGAAAAAGTAGGAAAAGTTCCTAGCATATTCTTTACCAACACGTAAAACTGAAGTACGTTAATGGTAAATAATACCGCTGTTCGGGCCAATAGAGAAATTACTGACACTCAAAAAGTAGGAAATCCTGCTAAAATAGGAAATTTGACATAAAGTTAAAACAGCAATAAATTTCTCAACATGAAAAATTGTTAACTATTATTTTGGAACTTGAACTGGACATCTGCATCTGAATAATGATAATGCTTCAATATCGACTTGCAAATTATTCCACGTTTGACGGAGTGAAAAGTGAAATAAAAAATATCTTTAATTCTGACATCCAGATTTTTCCTGAAACGTTCATACTTTGTGTGGCGACAGTCCCCCTGGCCGACAGCGGTCTCATCAGAGAGGCCAACTACACCTTCTTTTGACAGGGCCTGCCACAGGACAACCCTAGATGGTATGGTGTGGGCTTCGCTGTGAAGAACTCGTTGTCTGCAGTCATCGAACCACCAACTGGAGGCATAGAGAGGATCCTTTCTCTCCGCCTCTCAACAACAACAGGCTTCGTCAAAGTCCTCAGCATCTACGGGCCAACACTGCACTCCAGAGGCCAAGGATCAGTTCTGTGAAGCACTGGATGAGACAAAATATCCCCTGGCTCGAAGGACTTTTACCTACTGGAAGATTTCAACGCTAGAGTGGGAGCCGACTGCGACACCTGGCCCTCCTGTCTCAGCCACCATGGCATAGGTAGGATGAATGAGAACGGACAGAGACTGCTGGAACTGTGCTGTCATCACGGTCTGTGTGTGAGCAACACATACGTCAAGTGTAAGGAATGCCACAAAGTCTCCTGGAGACACCCCTGGTCTCGCCACTGGCATCAGCTCGACCTCGTCATCACCAGTCGTGCGGACCTACGCAACGTCCTTCACACGAGAAGTTTCCACAGCGCAGACTGCGACACAGAGCACTCCCTCATCTGCAGCAAAGCAAGGCTGAGGACCAAGAATATGCACCGCTCCAAAGCGAAAGGTCTCCCGCGTATCAACGCCTGTTGCAGAAGGGGTCCACAGAGAATACGGCTGTTCGAAGATACCTTCAGCGAGAAGCTGTCTGCTGACACTCTAAATGGAACCAATGTCGACAGCAAGTGCGGCTTGCTGGGAGACATCATATACACATCAGCACTCTCCGCATTCGGGAAAAGAGAACGCAGAAACGCAGACTGGTATGAGGCACACTGGGAAGAGATGCAGTCAATCACAGAAGCTAAGAGGGAAGCCCTGCTGGCCCACAAGCAGAACCCCTGCACCAGCACTCGCGACGCCCTCAGAGCTGCACGCAACAGGGTCCAGCAGACAGCCCGCCACTGTGCAAATAATTACTGGCTAAACCTATGCAGCAAGATCTAGTCAACCGCCGACACAGGTAATGCGAGGGGCATGTACGACGGCATCAAGACAGCCACTGGTCCCGCTGCAACCAACGCCGAAGAGCAAGACAGGACAGGCCATCTCGGATCGGGGCAAGCAGCTTGAACGCTGGGTGGAGCACTACCTGGAACTGTATGCAACAGAGAACATGGTGACTGATGTCGCCCTGGATGCCCTACCCAGCCTCAGAGCCATGGAGGAGTTAGATTCCCTACCTACAGAGGAGGAACTCAGTAAAGCCATCGACTGCTTGTCTTGTGGGAAGTCTCCTAGGAAAGATGGCATCCCCCCAGAAGTTCTGAAGAGCAGCAAATCGGCACCTCCATGAGCTCCTGTGCCTATGCTTGGAGAAACGCCACGTCCCCAGACATGCGAACATCGTCACTCTCTATAAGAACAAGGGAGACCGCATTGACTGTAGCAACTACCGGGGTGTCTTCGTCCGTGTCGTCCTTTCCCGCGTACATAGTCTTGCTCCCCTGTGTCTTCAAGTCACAGTGTGGCTTCAGGGCCGGCCGATCTACACTGGACATGATCTTCTCACTACGCCAGTGGTAGGAGAAATGTCGATAGCCACAGAAGCCACTGTACATCGCTTTTATTGACCTGACGAGAGCCTTCGACCTGGTCAACAAAGCGGATTCTTCAGCACCTTGCAGAGGATCCGATACCCCCCAAGACTACTCTAGTCGGTGAATAAGCGTGGTTTGGAGCAATTAGCCAGCAAACGGCGAACACAAAGTTATGCCCCTACCAGACCTGCGTATTCAACAATTTGCAGTACTGACCGAGTTTGGACTACATATGTCGGCCAGGAGAAGCTGCTCAACAGCTTCCACCTGCGCTGCCTCAGACACCTCCTTCAGATCAAGTGGCAAGACAAAGGTGACAAATACAGAGGTCCGCCAGGGTACCGAGATCCCAAGGCTGTTTGCACTCTTTAGCCGGAAACACCTCAGGTGGCTAGGCCATGTTCGATGCATGGACGACGATCTCATCGCAAAGGAAATGCTGTATTTGGAGCTGCACGAGGGTTCCCGCCCCACAGGAAGACCGCAGCTCCTGTTCAAGGACGCCTGCAAGCGGGACATGAAGGCAGCCGACACTGACTTCAACACCTGGGAATGCTTTGTCAACAACCGTCAGTCCTGGAGACTCACTGTCAATGAGGGAGCGAAGCGGGCAGAAACTACCAGAAACAACCAGCTCGCAGACAAGAGGGCAAGGAGAAAGGCAAGGGCAGCTTCTGTGGCAGTGTCAACACCCTTTATTTGCAACAACTGTTCGCGAGACTGCCACTCTAGGGTGTCCCTCCGCAGTCTCTCTAGAAGATGCCACCCTCAATCCTAGCATCTCGAGAAGAAAGGATGCCGACGACGACGAAGCAAATGAACATTTGATTCATTCATTCATTTGTTGGTCTATTCAATACAACTTTTTTTTTTTGTCTCTATCTTTTATCTTTCTTTTTATCTGTCTTTCTTTCTTATTCATTGAGACTTGACACACTGTTCAGAAAATCCATTTTTTTTTTTTTTTAAGATCATTTTGACATTTTTTTTTTTTCAACTTTTTTTTCAAGATAGATCATCACAGAACGGCTATAAGACATGAAAAGAACATGGAAGGAAGGGCTGCAGATTTCTTTTGAAAGGTTGTCGATATATGTTGGGTTGACAATAACACCAGCCTTGTCCACAACCTGATCACACAACAATATTTCCAGTGTGACCTACAGAGTTGAAAATGAACAGAAGACACAGAGATTTACTAATAAATCACAAGTGTTTGCAAAGTACAATTTCATCAATTGAGACGCGACACGATGAAATCAGGCGCTCGTCAAACAGACGACCACAGAAGTCACAGTTTTTATTTTTAACGTATTATTTTTTCTTCTAAAAACTCTTCAATATCTATCTAACAATGCATTTCGGAGTTAAATTTCCTGAAATAGATTAGTAAAGGCCCCAAAATTGCAGTTTAGGGGCATGGACTAACAAAGATAAATAAGGATTTACAAAGGTGATCGGCCTTTTTCTCACTAAATTGGGCTGCAGCAATAGGTCATCTCCATCGTCTTTAATCGCCGATTTCTGCTTGGTAAGACAACAATTTTTTTCACACGCAGAAAGGAAAACGGATAAGCTTAACTTTGGGATTAATAACTCCATATACTCAAAATTTGACGAGAGCCTGATTTCATCGTGCGGCATCTCAATTATCAATGGAAACAGTAAGTAGAGGGTTTTAATCAAGGGAGTTCACTGACAAAATCTTAAAACAGTGACAGATATTTCCTTGGTTATTTCCCATAGACCAATAAGCGACTATGTTAATGGACGTTAATACATGAACCTTGATAAATTGACACATTTCTGCCGTTATTTCCCTTGACTCTATCAGGTCCAGCTATCGATAGATATAACATCCACACATACATAACCATTTGCACATACATACTGCCCTGTGTCCCGTTATGTATATGATTGTAAATGTTTAAATTGTTCATCAGTCATCCATTTGCTTGGGGGCTGAAAGAGAACACTAAAATAGCAGACCAGTGTGGGAGTTGGGAAACTGGTATTTAATTATCATGGGGAGTAAACTGAATGGAAACAAATTAGATATGAAAAGGAAGGGGGGGGGGGGGGGAAGACGTGTTCTGGAGGAATTACTTTTTCTAAAAATTAAAAATGGACTGTCTTTACATTTTCTATCAAATTCATCTAGTTCGAATTAGGGGAAATAAGTGAACAGTTGCCATGGCAACGCTGTCATTCTGTACTTAGCTTCTAGAAAATTCTAATTTGGAGTCAATCTCCCCCCTCAACTAAATATATATCTTAGTTCTTATTTTAGCCCGGAAGTACGTCAGTCTCTTTCCTACGTAAGCATTAACACTATCCACTACTACTGGTGTTTGGAAATTTATAGGTTCAATTGGTTGAGTCCGTCATTCATAGAGAAAAGTTTTCAACAAGGTTTCTACCCACCGTGATAGGGTCACGCACGCCAAGATCTGTGACAAACTTTCGCGAGTCGATGGAATTTTCCGAAATATTGCGGAGCTCTACTGGACCCAGATAGTATTTTTGGAGTGTAAGACTGACACCCTAAAGGCAAAGGTACAGTAGCAGATTTTTAATATATCGCTGGTGGAGTGATGAAATCTCGTAACCCACAATTTTTCGAAAAACGTCCCCTGTGTGTGCGTCTCTAAATGTATGTAAGAATGTAGTATGTGTGTATGTGTGTGTGAGAGAGCGTGTGTGTGTGTGTGTGTGTGTGTGTGTGTATGCATGTATGTACGTATGTAAGTATGTATGTTTGTTTGGATGGATGAATAGATGGATGAATGGATGGATGGATGGATAGATGGATAGATGGATAGTTAGATGGATGGTTGGATGGATAGATGGGTAGATGGGTGGATGATGGATGGATGGATGGATGGGTGGATGGTTGGATTTTTGTGCCTTATTCTTGAAGTAATGGACAAAGACGAAACTAAGAGAAGATATTCAGAAGAAAAGAATTCATGTTCTCCACGATGGTATTCAGAAATCTTTACCACCTGAGAATCCTTATAACGATCATGCCAGGGACGAAGAAATTGCTCATCAATAAGTTGTTGTTATTAATGTAGATTTCACACATTATTATCTTACCTCTACTTTACTGCTAGTCGAGATCTAAGCTAGATCTAGATGTAGATTACACAAATAGTTCCACTGATCTATGTATGGCCTTGTTTATTTAATCAATGTCGACGCATTTACAAGTGATTTACTTGAATGCAACAAAAATGCAGAGCACAAACTTTCTCTCTCTTTTTCTTTTGTTCTCCCTTTGTCTGTCTCTTTCTCTCTCTTTCTTTCTCTCTCTCCCTTTCTCTCTCTCACTTGCCTGCATTGAATTCTGCCCTAAAACTATCAAAATCTCACTTACAGAACCTTTAATATACATTAAATTGTTTTGTATAACGTCCCATTTGAAACTCCTCCCCAGTAAAATCAGCGACCATATTGCATAGATGTTCATCTGCGCTTCTTAGTTGAATGGAAGTGACTAGTCTTGCAAAGAATACTGATACAAACTGCATTAATCGCTAATATGTATGAAAATTCAAAGCCAGACTCTGCAGGTTGAAAGGAAGATACATGATGTCACAAACCCATTTCCATTTTATGTTTTGTACTCAACACAGCTCTTCGAATCACTCCAACACTTAGTTGACGAAGTTGGCCGGACACAAAACTCCGACCGATCGATCTTCAAAACAATATCTTAATCAATTTCTTTTGTTTCGATCAATTGGCGCATCCTACATACAACAAAAGAAAACTTGCAAACCACAAACTCTGTCCTGATGAAACCTCGAACCCTCTCACCAGCTGATTACATGGTTTCATCACGACAAAAATAATGTAACGAAACCTCACATCCCACAGCATGGCCATATAAATTATATTAAAGTGATTTCTTAGTAGTCATCAAGTTTCAAAGGTGTTTTCATATATCTCTAGCAAGTTTAGTTCCTGTAGACCTTCGTGTTCAATATTTAATCAGTTTTTTGTCTCTCCTGTAAAATTTTGGTTTCTGGGGTTACGAGGTTTCATCACTCCACCAGCGATATGTACCCTTAATTCTGAAAAGTTTGTGGAAAGGTGAATATTTCAGTTTACAAAAAATCACTTCCGAGGAGATGGCAGCTGTCTTGAACTATCCGTTGATTTTAAATGTACTTGTCATTATCTGCCCCACAGCTACTAGTGAAGATAATTATTTACCTTTTTTTACATTTTACATTAGTGCTAATGTTGCTCTAGAAGATCAGTTGATAGTAACAGTTGCCAAAGTATATATTTCTAGAGGAAGGGTCTTCAAATCGGCTTAATATTGACTTTAATTGTTTTTCACAAGCATTTTTTCATCTAATGCAGTTTTGTGAGAAAAGAATGAAAGCAATGTTCAAACCAAATATCCTGTCAACCAAAACAGCATTAAAATTTGAACTTTACAGATGGGTAATTTCAAGGCTATGTGATGAATAGTTTTGAAGAAACAGACTTTAAAAAATATGGTACTTGTCACGAACGTTCTGGGTGTTGATGTTGAATAGGTGTTAGTCGTGACGTTGTAAGTGACGATCAGGCGGTGGATAAAGATGAGACGTAAACAGAAACAGTGGCCCGAGAACAGAACTCTCCAGTGTCGAAATGATGCAGAATGTATTGCAGGTTTTTAATAGTGATACAAACTTCAGGGCAGCCGTCTGATTCCGATCCACACAGCTCTCTCACTGCTTATCTCGTACTATCACTGCATCGCACTCGCTCTCTGTTTGAGCAGTTATATAGATTCTAGCCAATTGTGAACTCTCTCCCTCTCTCTCTCTCTCTCTCTCTCCCTCTCTCTCTCTCCCTGTCCCTCTCCCTCTCTCTCTCTCCCTCTCTCTCTCTCCCTCTCTCTCTCCCTCTCTCTCTCTCCCTCTCTCTCTCTCTCCCTCTCTCTCTCTCTCCCTCTCTCTCTCCTTGTCCCCCTGCGACGTGTCCTACCCCACCCTCCCTCTTTCCTATCCTGTTTTCCTCTCTGTCTTTTCTGTACCCACTCCATTTTCTTTTTCTCTCTATCCCATCCTGTCAACCCCCCCCCCCCCTTCCCGTCAAACTGTCCTAGTCTTCCACTTTCTTCTACTTTTTTTCTTTCTCTCCATTACCCATCCTA
>JBCAUA010765752.1:0-14923 GCA_038406235.1 Peronia verruculata | reverse complement strand
AAAAAAAAAAAAAAGAAAGAAAAGAAAAAAAAACACAAAAAACAGAAAACCAGGGTGAAAAACAAACAAACAAACAAACAGACAAACAAACAGGTAAAAGCAAAGGAAGTCTCTTTTATATGGTCAAAATAATGGATTATAGTGTCAAGTTTCCCTTCTATGTGAATCAGAGCCACAATTATAGAAAATTAACAAACTCACCTGTGAAAATGAGAGGGATGGTTTCATGTATTTCCTGGGTTATCATTTCCTCCTCAATCTGAAGTTCAGAGACCGCGTAAGTCTCCCCCAGGGCCCAGGACTTGACCTGCTTCAGCATCCGACTAGCCATCCTAAACAGCCTGGAGTGAAAAGTAAGATAAGGTAAAATACAGTGAGATAAGATAAAACAAAAAAGCAACCAGGGGCTGAACTGCTGTAGCTTCTGACTGGATTTCTTAAACAGTCAGGACAGAAAAAAATAAAACCCACCTTTCTCTCCATCTGTCTCTCCATCTGTTTTCCATCCATCTGTCTATCTGTCAATCTTTCTGTTTATTCATCTTTCCATCCATTCACCTGTCTGTCCATCTCTCTGTCTGTACATCTGCCTCCTCATCCATATCTGTCCATTCTATTTTTCATTCCATTTGAGTTTTTCCATCTGTCTGTCTGTCTGTTGATGTTACTACCCATGCATCTTTCCATCTATTCATTTTTATGTCTATCTACCTGTCTATATATCTGCCTGTTTAACATCTCTCTGTCCATTTATCTTTCTTGCCATTCATCTGTCTGTCTGTCTTTCTGCCAGTCCATCTGTCCCTGTGTCCATATACATGTACTAGCTGGATACCCCACGGCCTCCGTGTAAGTTTTTTTTTTTTTTAAATATATAGTCCTACAACTTAAATTCTTTGGCCAGCACGCGTACCTCGATGCTGATATGTTGGTTCATTAAACTGAATTTTACTCAAAGAAAACGTGTTTTGAACGCGCCATGTATCCCACACGGAAGTGATGGTGGACAAAATGAATGATAGTTCGGCATTAAAAAAAATAAATTATAACAACTCTGTAAATTAAATCAAAATAAAGAGTAGCCTATAACACAGTTGGATATCAGTTGCCCACGTCTGTAATTTTATTTGAATTTTAAATGCCTGCCGATTCCGACTTTATAGGACCATAGATAAGTGTTATGCCCCCTGATCGCTCTTATTATATAGATATCTAATTTATTTCTTCAAGAATCAATTTCATGTAACAACACTGCCCAACTGTTACGTATATCTATTTTACCTCAGAGATTCCTTGTACTTTCCTTGCCGATGCATCAAAATTGCCTTTCTGTTGATGGCCCATACAAGGAAGAAAGATACCCCATTGGGACGGTGAGACAACTTCTCAATGGCTGCATTCAAATGGCGCTCTGCCTGCTGCCAAGAAATCCCTGTAAAATAAAAAAAATTAATAGAAAATAAATTAAAACTATCTGAAAAAAAAGAAGAAAAAAAAAAAGCAGAATCCTGTGATAGGGTTTGAAACCACAGTACTTTCACTGACTGACAGATGCCCTACTTCTCAACCACAGTGCCCTATAGGAGCACTGCCCTATTCTGTTGCCTCTTTATGCTTACATTATAAATTTCTTCTGCAACTGCAAGCTGAGTCTTAGTTTGTGAGAAAGTCTAAGCTCTCAAGGAGGAAAAATTTGCAATAACTGAGCCAAATAGCTTCAAAACAAAGGCCAGTATAAAGATTTAACAGGAATGAGGTGTGCTCTGTAAAGGCAAAATTCTATGTTTCGGTGCATGGATGCAAGTACGGCATGACTTTTTCAGTGGCAAAGGACCTTTCTCAGGCAAACATATGCCCTGAGTGAGTCTCTGCCATATGTTTCCAACTGAATATAGTTTTTCATCAACTGAGGTAATATTTGGCATTATGCTATTTGTTCATGTAATCTTTTATCCCAATTGTTAAAATTTTATTCTATTTGATTTTTGAGTGAGTGAGCTGATTTCAAATGACTGCCCCCTTGGAAATCCATCAGAATAATTAGTTGAAGTGAAAATGTTTTTGTTTCATTGCTTGTGTTCAGCTGCAGTCTTTGTGATAGAAAGCTTGCACGGGATATGTGTATTTATTAAAAAAACAAAAAGGGGGGTCTCGCCTTTGCCTTTAGCAAACTGGTCCCTATTAAAAGTTTTTTAAAAAAATGGTATCTAAAAAATTTATCTGTGATGAGCACTGATGATAGTCAAAGTATCACCTATCCTGCAATGTTAAGCCAGCATAACGTAAGCATTTGAGAACCATGGAAACAGCAGGAAGGGGGGGAGTGGAGGAGGAAGATGGGGGGATACAGAAACAAAATGTTTTGTAGACCAGTCAGAATGAGTCATATGTCACTGGCTCCAAACTGAGAAATCGAGGGTCATATGTGGTGAATGTGATCTGAAACCTGTGTGTTTACATTGCAAGAATTGAAAGAATACTCATCTCTGAATAAGAAAGCATTGTTCTTATGGGCAGATTATAGATATACAATGTAATAAAATGCTGAGAAATTTATGAATAGATCTGTATACTAAAATTCATTTGTGACTATTTGTTTCCTTGTTTTAGCTGCATGGAGGGATCACCTCACCTCCTGACTATTTCAATTTACTATATCTCTGGCTATGTTACAGTCAAGATGACTCAAAACTCTGTTCACCACATGAGGGTGTCTGAATTAAGGTGTCAGATGAGAGATATAACTCAGTTTGGTGTGAAATTGACATATAACTCAATCTGACTCAGTGCGAGACAAAGCGGGAAATTCTAAAACTGGAAATGGGGAAACATGGCATCTAGATTTTTCTGCAGAACAAGCAAAGATGAACAGAAATTTCTATATGGCAAAAGGGACAGAACAGAAAAGAGGAAAAATTTCTACCAACAAATAATGAAAAGAAAAACAAACATGGGAGAAACAGAAATGATCACTGAATAAAACACAGGAAAAATAAATATGATCCCAGAGTAACAATACAGAAATCAGAAACTATTACTGAGAAAAGTATGAGAGATAGAAATTACAGATGAATGTACTAAGTCTAGGTCAAGAAATGAGATGTCACATGATGAAATCAGGCTCTCATCAAACTCAGAGCATGTGGAGTTATTGGTATCAATGTTGAGCTTATCCATTTCCCTTTCTGTGTCTGAAAAATGTTTGCTCTACCTTTGGTAGAAGTCCGGTTATTGGTAATCAAAGACGAAGGGGGTGACCTGTTGCTGCAACTGAATTTAACCCTTTGAACCCGTATGCCTGGTAAACCGGGCACGCACTAATTTGCCTATGCACTGTATGCCCGGTAGACCGGGCTGACACACCCCCTCCTGTTTGACCAAGTGTCCAGGAGGTCAGGTGGTGGATCAAGATAGGATCAGGGGTTCAGGGTTCAAAGGGTTAATGAGAAAATGGCCAATCATTTTTGTAAATCCTCAGAAATCTTTGTTAGCCCATGCCGCTAAATTACAAAATTTTGGGGCTTTCATTCAATCTTTTTCAGCAAATTTAATTCTGGATGGAATGCATTTTTACATTGATACGGGGTGGGGGGTTCTGTGAAGACAAAAAGATTGAAATTCATTCACTATTGAAAAATATGTGATTTCTCCAGTCGCCTCATATCATATCTTAAATATGCCTGAATTCCATCCTGTAGATGTCACAAAATATCACTGGAGTCCAGACAGTGTTGAAAAAAAAACTGTCATTGCAGCCAAGAATGCACAGTAATGTGAACTCCCTTACAATTCTGAAGAATTATTAACACTCCTATTAGTGACGGATAAGTACAAGTGTGAAGTATACAGAAACAATTCATTGTTAGAACAAGTGGCCCTCTTGATAGGGACTGCTAGAGTTAAATTCTGAGACATGTGAATCTAGTTCATGCACAGAAATAAGGTGTTGATAATATTATGTTGATACATAAGAAGATATAGATGAACATTACTAAAAATGCTTACAAAATATCATGAATTATCAGGTAATTGTAGAAAATTATGATAGATGGGAAGGCGAATATCATTCTTTAAAATATCACCATAGTGACTGCTTCAATAATTTTTTTGCCAAATAGTGTAGGCTTTAGTAGAATACTTTGAGTCTTCAAATAATGGTCCTTATGCAGTGTTTCCAACTTTGAATTCCAACAAAAGCCTGCACGTTTGAGGTAAAACATGTAAATATATTATGTTTTGAAATGAAACTATTTGTCCTGTTTTTCTCAAATTGGCCAAAAATAATTCAGGGAATTAATTCATAAGTATGATGAGATAAAACATAAGGCATTCTTAAGACATTTGTGTTTACACATCTTCACTTAAGAAAACATGGCATACTTCACAACTAAACATCACAGCAAAGGAAACTGCGTTGTAAACAAGTATGATTCATGTGCTTTGGCATGTCACCAGCCCTGTCAAATCCACACGTGATCTTCATCTCGATATGAAAGCGTTTGTTAACAACGTCCCCTCATTGTAACATTTGAGTATTTTAGATATTATTTCTTCCTCTTTCTGCCTAACACACAAGTTTTTATGCTAACAGAGTTATGCATCATCCTATTGAGGAGTTGGGTGACATAATGTAAAGGGAAGTTTAACTCCTCGAAAGTTATAAAAAAAAAAAAAAATAAATGACTTTTAGAATTTTTACAAGTGGAGTGCTTCGCTTGGCTATGACTATCTTATTTCCCTCATGAACACCAAGCCAACCCTTTTTATTTTCTCTGAATTACATTTCATTTCCTTTTATCCCACATTCATAATCTCATAAGATATCACGGATAATTTCTCCACTATAATACATATATTTTTAAAAACAGTCTTCCTTTTATGGGAAAGGGAAGGGAGGAGAGAGAGAGAAGGGTGATTCTCTAGTCAGTTATTTCACTTTGTTTATTTATTTATTTATTTTATTTTTTACTCAATCTCATGATTTCACCAGAAAGCATCATCAGAGAAGTTAGGTAAGTATTTATTTTGAGTCACACATAGCTGACTGTAAATAGCTTCCTCCCCTCTCCCCCCCCCCCCCCCCCACCCACTTGTTTGTTATTGTTGTTGTTGTTGTTGTTGCTAGTGTTGACGTTGTGTTGTCAGTGATTATGATATCTTTTCCTAATTTTTACTCTTTTTTATTATCTCAAAACTCAAAATCTGGTTATTTCACAAGACAGTAGCAGGTAACAATTCATTTCATGTAATAGACTACTATTCTTGGATTTTTTAAAATTCTGGGAAATTTTTAAACCGTGCAGTATCGTCTGGGATTCTTATTTGTGTTTTTTGTGTATGTGTGTGTTTTTGTTTTTTGTTCGTTTGTTGTTTGCTCCAGTTGTTATTTTTTTATGTCTGTTTCATACTACTGAGAACTGAATAGCATAATAATAAATGTGAAATTTGCCTGTACATAATGCTTGTTTGATTGTTTTTGTTTTGTGTTGGGGTTTAATGACACATCACCACAATTAAAGCTACATTGTGTCAAACAGGATAAGTTATGTTTACAAGTCAAGAAGAAGAGAGGAAAGAAAGTGGGACAGAAGACAGGAGCAAGTAGAGAGAGAAGAGATATATCCCCTGGAAAATTGAGGATGGCATTCCATGGGAGACATCTCACCAATGGCGGGCTTAAACTGCTTGCAGGTGGGAGCAGAGAACCTACTTATAAACTCCGGGCCCCCGCGGGGGAGCCATAATGCATTGTCAGTGTCAGCCATGATTTTTAAAAACTCTGAGAGATATGAACTAAAGCTAAATTCTGTTGTTGTTACCATTATACATGCCACAATTATTTTGCTATTATGATCATTATCTAATTTTGTGGTAATGAAAAGCTGAGTTGAACTTGCATAACACAATAGATAAGAGATGACACCTTTACTCTCTGCTGAATGAAAGCATTGTATATCAAATTTATTGAAAGACTGACCTGTTATGTCGTATCCTTCAAACTCTTTTGAGAATTTTACACATGATATAGAGATGACCACAGAATGCACAACAGGGTATAAAACAAACAACAGAATAACTGCAGAAGTAACTGAGATGCGATGTACAATGAAATCAGGCTCTGGTCAAAGTTTGAGCATATGGAGTTATTGATATCACTGAGAAGATTATTCATTTCCCTTTCTGTGTGTGAAAAATGTTTTGTCCTAGTGTACCTTAAGTAGGAGCCGAAATTCAGATGATGGGGATGACCGACTGCTGCAGCTGAATTTAGCGAGAAAATGGCTGACAAGTTTTGTAAATCCTTATTTATCCCTATCAGGCCATTTCGCTAAATTACAATTTTGGGGATTTTACTCAATTTATTTCAGCAAATTTAACTCAGGAAAGCATTTTTAGAGTGATAAAGTTCTGTGAAGAAAAAAAAATGTGTTAACAAATCATACTCTGTTGAAAAATGTGATTTTTCCATTCGCGTAAGTTTGACGAGCAGGTGATTTCATCGTGTTGCGTCTCAATTTTCTTCTCCATTCGACATTTCTCAGCTTGCTTACTCAAGGAGATTCCTTGAAATAATCTGAATATACAAGGCCCACTTGAAGTTAAAAGGGGAAGCGAGCACAGTACACAGAATGGAACTCACGACAAGCAGTAACAGCTTCACAAATACTTAAAAAAACACAAATATGTTTGCCCTTAGGTTGTTTTTTTCCGCAGGAAGACACAATGACTATTTCCTTCTGACTTTTGCTTAATTTAGTTCCAAATAAAATGAAATAATGCAAACTTATTCCGAGACAAAAATGAACTGACATTATAGTCATATAAATAGGTGTGATTTTAGATGAAAAAACACAAAGACTGCTATACCACAATATCATGATGGAGTAACTTGTGAAGAATTTTGCCTAGAGCACAAACATGACTGAACAGATCAAGAAAGAATAACCAGGGAGATGCAGTGGCCCTGTGGTGTGGCGCCTGCTCATGGAGAACACAGACCAGGATCGACTCAGGGGTCCTGCATTGGGGGATGGACAAACACGAAGATCGAAAACCTGTATTTTTTCAGTGAATGAACATTCCCCTAGCTTCCGGAGGGTAGGGAAGCCTGATGTCTAGCCTTCTTAGATAAGGGAGAATATATTTTGGAGGTCCCGTGTATATGTTACACACGCTAAAGAACCCTTGGCAATTCAAAATTGATGGAAGAGTAGGCTGAGTGCCATTGTCCGGGCAAAATTTCCAAGTTCCAAATTTCTACCCACAAAATTTTTCAGTAAAAATTGGCAACCTCTGAAAAGCTGAGATAATCCTACTTTCTTAGGAATGAAAGGCTTAGGAAAACCAACAACAACAACAGCCAGAATTTGTGATCATAAATAGATACACTTGCACATATTCGCCAAACTTCCTAGAAGGTTCATGTCATTCATTACCATACTCAAATAAAGATCTTATAGTATTCAAACACTTTACGGGCTTGTCAATAATTACAACAAATACAAATGAATTACAAGTAGAAAGGAATACAAATTCTGACCTCAATAGTTTTTGATGAAAATATGCAAAATTTTTTATCTTAAGAAAAATCTTTTGAATGTTTATCGAGTCTTAGAAATTCATGATTTAAATACTGGTAATATACAACAATTAGATCTCAAGAAAATAGCTGAAAGAATCTTTGTAGCTCATGATCCAAGCACTTGCAGCATTAGTGATTATAGTAATAATACTTCTATAGAACATTTATAGAATGCTTATCCCTGAGATGTATGGGTTTTAAATACTTTACAATCTACTATTAGCCTGATAGACTGGAGGAGATACTCATGGATGAGCGAGATAGACTGGGCTGCCTGTCAGGTGTTCAAATCCTCATCAGTCTAACAAAAATAAATTTATCTCTTGAAAATGACTGAACTATCCAGGAGAATTAGTCTTGACCATGATCAGAATCTGAATCATAAAGAGAAAATTGAATTCCACAAAACTAGCGACTGTGCCTGTTGTACTGAACAAGTAACTGATAGCTCATCAACATGTAAGACACAGTACAGATTAGAAGATGCAGGAACATATGAGCCAGTGGGGGTAAAATACTGAGTTTCTGTGGACATTTTCCTCTAGCAAACTAATAAGGAGAAGAGATTCTACACAAGTCCACACTGCTATACTGTGAGACTGCATGCAGTACATGTGCAATAATAACTGTCACAGAATGCAATACAACTCAATTTGCTTGCAAGACCTATGGAAATCTGGGTACAATTCTGAGGATAACTTATGATATTTTTTTGAGCCCCTAAGATAGTTATATCTGAATCTTAACAGCTTTGCAATGCTGATCACAAACATCATATGAAGTTTCGAAAAGCATATGATAGGCCTATCAAACGTTCTTCTTCTTTTTTTTTTACTGTAATGCTTCTCACCTTGTTTGCAACCCTAACTTTGTGCTTTCTATTCCTTCACTGTCCCACATAAAGAATTTAAACAGAATGAAAAATAATCAAAGTCTATTTCCATCAGTGCCTAAACATAGGGAAATAATAAAAAATTCCAGTCTCTCAAACTTTGAATTTGGCCACTAATACTCTTTACTTTTCTTCTCTCTACTCTAATACAGAAACACTGGGGTTAATTATGCACTATCTAAGTTACTCTCCTACATATTCATCTGAAGCTGAGAGTACAACTTCAAAACACTGAGACACCAAGTACATGTACTGTTATAATGTGATCGGGGTAACCTTTTTTTTTTTTCAATGAAACACCAATTCTCTGAGTGCTACAAACACAGACTACATACAGCGATACATGAGCACAACATAGTTAAAGCAGCACACAATGCAGGAACAGCTCTGCCAACGTGGAAAAGTATTTGATGTTTCATCTTACCTTTTACTCTTACGCAGTGAATGGCTTTAATTAAATTTAATGGTATGTTTATTGTTAATCATGTTAACATGAAAATATATGTAGTGTGGACACTTTAGTTTACTGAAAGATTCTAGATCATATATGTTTAAAAATACCCATGTATGAGTTAGTTATATAAAAAAAAGACAAACAGGTGTCATACTGAATCATACTCTTGTACCAAACAGAGAAACATACTTAGTTCTCGGGTATCGCACTAGTAGGAGCAATTTACTGTTTAAATGAAGATGGTTTTATTAGGTTCTCTTGTAGACTTTATTTACTGTTGTGGTCTAAAGCAGCTCTTACAACAGTCTCTATATATTCAATGATTCAGAGTTGAAATCGTCTTTTTCAATAAATAATCAAATTTCATTTCAAAGATCTTCTGCACAATTTCAAGCTCAAGCATTGGTTTACTGTGTCGTGTGCATGCTTTATATGTTATACGTTTTTATTAAGAGATGGGTAGGAATTTCAACATTACTTATTTAGATGTAATACAGAAGAATCTACATATCAAAAATAGTCAGTGCATTTTACAATTTGGATAAAACAAAGAGGAGTGAAATAATTGAACAATTCATTTTTTTTTATCCATATTGTGATATCTTCAAAAGTTTCAGTTGCTTTTTAAAGCAATTGCCTTTTAAAGCAAAACATGTATGTATATTCAAATCTTCCTTTAACCTTTCAGTGTGCCTTCAAGTGCTCCTTTATCCATTTAGTGATAACTTTAGATATTCCTTTCACTTATTTCAGCTATAACGTAAAGTTAATGTATGTTATAGCTGATATCTTGAAATCTGCTCTCTGCTTATATGTTTATTCAAATTGTTCCCTAGCTCTTAAATGGTAGTGCAAGGATGGTGCCTTTAAATATTCCATTATATATTCTGTGAAACCAACAATCTGATAGCTCAATTGTTCTTTACTCATTCTATGATACTTGTTTGTAATTACAAAACATATGAATGGTCTTGTTCAATGCTGTGGTAATATTTCAGTGACTTCCTCAATAAATATGTAATTCAATTTTAATTGATGTCATCAGATATTGCATTTAACTTTCAGTGACATGTTTGAATGTTTCAATAATATTCATAGTGACATCTTTAAATGTTCTATTTATCTCTCAGTGACATGTTTAAATGTTTTACAACAATTTCAAGTTACTTTCAAGAATTCCCTTAAATTTCAGTGATATTTTCATGTTATATTCAAATTTTGATGGAATCTTCATACCGTTCACTGAATTTTTCATGACATTCTCAAACAGTTTAATAAATTTTCTTTTACAACTTCATATGTTTCATTAACTCAAATGATAGTTCAGACTCACTGTAATACTTTCACATCTTTGATTCACTTTTAAATGATTCTTTTAAATGTGTGACTCTGCCATCTAGCGATAATTTTACATGTTCAATCACTGATATTTCATATATTCTCAAAATATTCTAAGACAACTAAAACCTTAACTCTTTAATCTAGTGATATCTTGGCCCCCAAAAATACTGCATGGGATGTAAGCAAGGGAGGCGTTTGGGTCAGGCGTGGGGAAACCCAGTGCGAATTGAGTGAGGCATGGGAAACAGATTGCGGATCGTATGTTCTAGCAGGCAGTGACAATGCCAAAGAATGTGAACCAATACTTTCCTTCACTACCTGAACCACTGGCAATAGCCTGCCCCAGGAATGCCTCCAGTACGGCACAGTCCACCTGGTAACCATATTCCTGTGCATTGTTGTAGAGAGACAAGTAGAAATTCTGAGCTTCCTTGGCAAAGCACTTGATGATGAGACCTGATGCAGAAACAGCAATCTGGAGATCAAAAGAGAGTGGTATTAGACTAAATAAAAAAGCTCTTTCTATCTTGGGGTTCGGTCCTTTTCGGCATGCCTAGGGGGGCTGTGCCATATCGGGATTAAAAAAAAAAAAAGCTCTTTGGCTCAACAGGCTAGTTTTATGACTCAAAGTCAAGTAATGCCCAAACTGGCATACCTCCACCTGTCTGACCAGATTTTGCAGTGTTCACATTTTAAAAGAGAGGTCAAAGTTGAAAACTAAACAATAATATTTGTAGGACAGAATGATGCAGACTATTATCAGGTTGATAACAGACATGGTATCTTTGACATGATATGGACTGTCTTACCTATTCATCTACATCTATTACAAAGCTCTTAACTCCTTAAGAAACTATTTCAAATTAAAATGTGCACATCTTTTCAGCAGCTTGACAATAACAGGAGAGTTCTACAAATGTTAGCAACTGGTATGATCACTGAAAAGGCAACAGAATGAGATAATAGTACTTAAATGGTTAAAGGCCAGATGTCAAGGAAGTGAAAACATTGAAGATTAGACGTCATAACTATGAAAGCATTTAAGCTCAAAAGTCATGAAAGTGAAAGGGTTAAATACATAGGTCCTGACAGTAAAAAAAAAAAAAAAATTAAAGATTAAAGGACAAAAATCAGGGAAATGAAAAGGTTAAAGGAAGAAAAAAAAACTGGAGAGATAAAAAGTCTATTTCTCTCACCTGCAAGAAGGCCTGATATGTGTCCCTGTTACAGTGTAAAGCTCGCTCAATCAAGTATCTCAAGTGTGGCCATTCTTGTGCTAAGCCTCCATAGACCAGGCCTTTCCTGCCATGTTGGCGCATGTTGTCTTCAGCATTCATCAGGATGCGACAGAAGAAGGCGATGAATCTACAAAAATGAGAGATGAGTGAGGGAGGTGGATGGCATATGTGGTTGGATTCAGGGATGATATTGGTTTAAGGGATAGATGGATGAATAAATAGATGGATGGATGGATGGATGGATGGATGGATGGATGGATGGATCGATGAACAGAGGAATGGATGGATAGATGGATGGACTAACAGATGGATGGATCGACAAACAGATGGATGGATGGATGTATTGACTAACAGATGGATGGATGGATGAATCGACTAACAGATGGATGGATGGATGGATGGATGGATGGATGGATGGATGGATGGACAGACATATGGATGGACAGAGAAGGACTGACGGATGGTCTGATGGATCGACAGAAAGACGAACGGACATGGGTGAAAGGAAGAACAGATGGAGGCATTGGTGGAGGGACGGATAAAATCACAAGAGTAGTTCATATTAATACGCAGTAATCATGAATTATATTAATACGTAGTTAAAGATTTTTTTTTCCCAATACCACAGGTTGCCACAGACATACAACAGGGTATTATCCAACACCATTTCACTTGCAAGAGAATCGCAGACTTTCAGGATTTCCTAACAATGGTGGCCCGGCAGATTTGCCCTCAGTATCCATCCTTTTCTCAGCCGGATGCTGACTATGTTCTCAGCATGATCGGCTCCGTTCTGCTGCAACAGCACAAAGATGCTCACCACCTCTTCATCTTTCACAAATGTGAACGCTTGAAATCCGGGCATCATCAGGAAGATTTCTTGGAATTTCTATTGGAACTTGCAGACAAATTCTCAAACATTTATGACTTGACTATTGTTTTCACAACCTACAAGACGTTTCATTTGATTGGCGAACACAACTATACCATCAAAATGGACGCTCTTATTGATATCTGGGATGTTATTTCCCTCCTTCAGTATTACGTTCCGAATGTCGAAATCTTGGGCTACGCCCACATTTGCCTGAAAACGCTTTGTTTCCCAGAAGCGATAAAACTATTGGCAGAAGAGTTCATTGTCGATGAGGGGTCCAGGGTGACGCCAGAGCTGCTGGAAAAGAAGATCAACAGTGACAAACAGTTTCTGGAACGTTTGTTTGGAAGCCGCTTGGATGAGGTGGAGACGTGGATATCTGCAGAGCAGCTGCAGACACTGGTTCATTTCAGCCATTCCATTGAATGTTCATTCACAGAAGGTGAGTGTTCCAATACAGCACAGCTTTGAAATGGTTATAAAACAAGGCAGAAAAAGAAAGAGATATTTAATACCATACTGACGGACGTTAAAAAACGCAACGCTTGAAAATGATTCAACACTTGATATAATATAGAATCATTTTCAAGTGTTGCGTTTTTGAAGTCAGTATAATCATTTTCAAGTTTGGCGTTTTTAAAGTCCGTCAGTAGAATCATTTTCAGGTGTTGCGTTTTTAAAGTCTCTCAGTAAAGACAACGGTAAAGACAATTTCTGTATTGCGTATCCCAGAAAAGTACAGGCCCTGAGCGTTTTACGATCAATTATTTTCCCGGCAGACCCAAACAAGACACCCATTTACGTTCTCAATTTCCCGGAAAGCATACAAGGCAGCTGACAATATCATTCACTGTCTATAATTGGGTACCCATTTTGACCTGGATTGAGTCAGGAAATATATTTGATTTGTCTTTTTGCAAGGGCAAAACGTCGGTACTTGCCAGCATTCGAACCAGGAGCTTTTGGTTCTGAATCTGATGGCTCAATCACTTGGCCACTGACACCCGTTGAAGGCGAACTAATAAAATTATTTGTTAACCATTATATTCCAAACTACACTGGATAGATCAGAAGGATGGTTGTAATGATAAGAGATTGGATTTTACATGGATTAAAAAAAAAAAAAGAAAAGAAAAGAATTTATTTCCATTTGTTCATTTTTATTTATTTATTTATTTATTTATTTTTTTGCTTGTTTTTGTAAAATGTTCTTGCAATATCCATTTTTATTCTGTGATATTATGTTCAACACATGAAGTGGAAAAACGTTTCATATTTTATCCTTTTTTTCTCCCCTGCCCCCCCCCCCCCCCGAAGTTGTACATATTTGCCTAGCCAGTCGTGCAGCGTCTATTCCCATTCAGAACACCCAGAAAAACAAACAAACAAACAAACAAACAAGCAAACAAACAGTCTAGCTTCATTGATAGTTGAATGGGATCATTTCTAACCATTCGCTTTTCAACTCCTCACATTTGAGCTCATCATGATATAAGGTAGATTATTTTGTTGAATGTTTCAGTTATTCTCAGTATAATTCTGTATGTAATAATGTGTCCGTATGTTGTTTTTCTTTTCTTTTCTTTTTTTTTTTTCAAATACAGTCGAAAGTGGACTCTTTGTAATCATAGTAAATAAATTTAAAAAAAAAAAATGTTGACTTCAAACAGGATTGACATTTACCAACACAAACGCATAAAGAGAAAAACCAATTGTTTAATTGAAATTAAACACAAAATTACTTTACGCGACTTGACTTTAAATGGACTGCACTGTTTTCATATTATGTGGACTCAGAATTTGTCTCTCTAGCTCTCTATTGTGTCAAATCTGTTACGTATAGTCCTGGTTTCTTCATGTTAGGTGATCTAAGCTTATGTCATGCTTTTATATATCTCTTTTTGTGATTGTAATTTCCATGTGTAAGTCCTATTCTTAGGCTTGTATGTTTCCTCGTTGTCTTTTGTTCTGTGAATGATTGCGCAGCAATGTACAGCGCGAGCTCATTTCTCTGATGCCCTATCTCCATTTTTCACATTTTGAGAAAATTGATTAGGTGTGTTTAGCAACTGTTTTTTGATGGGACCAAATGATTTTCAAAAGATACCTGTTTGGGCAAGTGATAGGTGAAATGACTACAGTATATGGTAGATTTACTATCTCTTCTTCACATGACATATATAACTCTAAATCGCCCAAACTGGAGATAGGACAACAAAGAACTGAGCTCGCGAGCTGTGTTACCAATTGTTAAGTTTGTTTGTTTTTGTTTTTTTTTTGTATAGAATCTCCTTACTCTGTCCTCTCATCAGCGTCTCATCGACTGATTATTCTATTTATTAACTTTTTGTTTTGTTGAATGTTATTCTTATTTCTGTGGTTTATTTTCTCTTTTTCTTGAATGTATGATATGTGTTGTTTAGTTTAGGTCTTGTAGTTGCACTTTTTTATAATCTTTCTTCCTCTCTTTCTTTTCTTTCTTTCTTTCTTTCTTTCTTTCTTTCTTTCTTTCTTTCTTTCTTTCTTTCTTTCTTTCTTTCTT